>PISX010002255.1:31909-166030 GCA_004024625.1 Mellivora capensis | reverse complement strand
CTGTGTGAGGGGTCCCTTTTCTCCTCAGCCAGGGCTAGAGGCCAAGATCAGCCCTGGAGGGTCATTGTCGGGGCTGCCTCGAGCTGGCAGCCTCGTTTTCCGGCCTCAGACACCCGTAGCTGCTGGGAGCCCCTGCGTGGTCTGTCCCAGGCATGCCGACCCCACAGCCACACGAGGGGCTCAAGTGGCCGCACCGGGGACGGGGCCTCTGGCTCTCCTCGGATGGTGCCAGGCTCTCGGGAGCTGACCTGGGCCTGTGTTGCCCCAAAAGTAGTGGGGCTCCTCCGTGCCTGCCCCACGGGCAGCGCCTGACCAGTAAACACACCGAAGCAGGTAGTTCGCTGCTTCCCAGAGACGCCTGGGAGGGAGTGGGGGGCTTCTCCCCGCCTGCTGGCTTCCGGAAACCGCTTCGGCCCCCGGGGGGGGTCACTGGGGGACGGGAGGGGGGTGTAAAGGTGGGGACCTCTGTGGCGGAAGGGGCGTCAGAGGCCACCCGACTCGTGAGGAGCCCCGTGGTGCCCTGCGTGGGTGAGCCTGGGGCCAGGCTGTGCCCTCCGTCCCCTCAGAGCGGTGTCTCCCGCACAGGGTCCCGTACAGGATGGCCAGGCGCGGGATCGTGAAGAAGAGCCGCCAGTGGGTGCTGGAGAAGAAGGCGCGCCGCAGGCGGCAGGGCAGGTGAGGGCCGGGCCGGGCTGCTGGGGAGGACGGGGTGTGGGCCGCTCGTGGCTCCCCTGCATCTTTAGGGGTCCTGGGGGCTCTTTTTTTTTTTTCTGAGACTGGGCTCTTTCTTGCCACAGGGAGGTCAGACCGGACACCCCGTACACCGGCCGCAGGCGCAAGCCCCGCTTCTGAGCAGCGAGCGGGGTGGGTTGGGACGGCCCGGCTGTGCCCCGTTGTCGCGTGCCTTGTCGCACGCCTTGTCGCACGCCAGGAGTTCTCTTTGTTGAAGTGCCTACTTCCATCAGCTGACAAGATACTCTTACAGGAAAGTTCTCAAGTTCTAACCGTCGTCGTTCACTAACAGAAGTTCTTGTTCTAAAAGCAATAAACCACGTTCCGTGGCACTGCGGCTCTGGCATTTTCCAGCTCCGACCCTAAAAGCACTTTTTGAGTTCCTCTACTGGTCAGGGCTGCTGCCTGAGGTCCTGGGTCCAAATGAGGCTTGAAGAACTTTAACGGATAAAAGCACCTTCCAGCGTACGAGGAACGCAGGTACTCCATCTCGGGCCGCTTACCGATCCAGCACGAGGCCGCTGAGGGGAGGAGGGGCCGGATGAGAGTATCTGGGACCCGCCGACCTAAGGCCATCGCCCATTTTCCAGCTGCCCCCCCGGTTGAAGGCATCATCCAGCCTGTGGCCTGGGCTGACGTTGGCCTTGAGCTGCACCAAGTGCTGATCGGCCCAGCACGTGGTTGCCTTTGGGGCCTGTCTCCTGTCCGATTTCCAGTGGTCAGAGGGCAGGCAAGTCCTGCTCTGGGGTGTGGGGGGCTCTGGGTTGCTTGTGACTTCTGGGAAAAACGGGGGGAGGGGAGAGTTGTGGGCGCGCAGTACAGAACGGGCGTCAGGCTTCCAGCAGGAGTGGAGATGTTCCGGCTGGGGTGGAGGGGCCCGAGGATCTCGAGGCTGAGGGAGGATGAGGGATCCCCTGCCCGAGTCCCTCCTTCCTATTCATGCTCTGCACACTGAGCCCTAAGTTCTAAGACGGGGACAGCGACAAATCCAGAGCGGAGGCAGGGTACAGATACAAATGTTTATTCTACATAAAAATTTCACAAAATGGGCAGCTGGTTGTACCAAGACCTTTGGTGAAGGGGTGAAGGAGGGGAGGGAAGTCAAGTCGCTGTTCAAGAAGGCAACACGACGGTGGTCACAGTCACTGGGCAGGAGCAGAGCTGAGGGGAGGCGGGGCCCGGCCGCGGCCCCGCCCCCTGCCGCATGCACTCGCATGCACACTCCCGGGGAGGGCTCTTGGGTGGGGCACGTTTCTGACTTGAGAAGCCCCGAGACTGGGAGGAGGGCGGTCCGCCTCCCCGGCTGGCACTGAGTACTGCATCCCAGACACCAGACACCCACGTGGCATGTCCGTGGGGGGACAGCAAGGGCAGGACGTGACTGTAGGCCTGAGGTGACGTCTGACTTTCCAGGGCACAAGAGAGCAGGGACCCCTGTCCCAAACATGCAACACAGGATGGCTTGAGAACCTGACAGGCCTGCCTGGGAGGGTGGCTGGCCCAGGGGGTGGGCTTCGGCTGGGGCAGAGGCCTGATGGGCCCCGTCTGCCTCCTGAGCTCGAAGGGTGGCTGGAAACCAGGCAGCGGACGACCTCTCTAGAACGTTACCTGGGGTCAGGCATAGCCCGGAGGGGTTGCTCCTGGGGCTGTAGTAATGTGGGAAGGGGGGACGAGGCAGCCAAGACCTGCTGGCCTCTGCCCCGATGCCGGGGAGAGAGCCTGGTCTAGACCGAGCCAGAAGCCACCTGGCCACGACACCCTGAGCCTCCCTGGCAGTGATGAGCTGTTAGAGGCTTAGAGCTGGGCTGTCTCAGGGCCACCCCTCTGACCTGAAAAGCAGCACCATGTGGCCAGCTGGCCCCTACCCTCAGGGGGCTCGGCTTTGGGGGACAGCTGGAGAGAACAGAGGTCAGGGTGGGTGGGCTGTTGAGTAGGAGGCAAGGTTGGGGGTCTAGCGAGCGCCGTGGTCCCAGGAGAGGGCAGACCCTGGGCTGGACTGGGACTGCGGGCGGCAGGGGAAGGGGAGCATGGCTACCCTGGGCAGCGCGACCCGGGAGGGGTGAGGCGACCAGGGCCTGAGTTTCTTCCCTGCGGACCTGCCCCCACCCCACTGGCTCCTCGGTACAGACACACACACACACTGTCACAGAGATCATGCACACGACGGCTCAGGGCAGGGGGCATGGAGGGCCCTACGGCCGAGAAAGGAGCAGTACCAGGTGGGAAGGAAAGGGCCCTGAGCCAGAAGGCGGCAGCAGCCAGCGGGCCTCCTGAGGGCAGACCGACCATCCCGAGCGGAGTGGCGGATAGGGCGGCTTCTATCCGAAGATGCCTCCGAAGGTGGAGGCGATGACAATGCCCAGGACCACGCAGCAGATGATGATCATGATCTTCTTCTACATGGGGGAGGCGGGAAGGGGCGGCCTCAGACTCGGGGGGAGGCTCAGGGCCGGGGCACCCAAGGAGAGGGGTCCCTGAGGGGGGCTGAGGACTGGGGGCCCGGGGGACAGGATCAGAACTGGGGAAGGTGCCACCTGGAATGTACCCAGGGAGGCAGTGGCTGCGGGGAGCTGAAGGCCTCAGGGTAAGGGCTCCGGTCAGAGCCCAGAGATGGGGTCAAGGCAGGTTGGGGAGGGCTCCGCGGTGGTCCCCAGGGCTCTGAGTGGCGGGGGGGCTACTGACCCGGCGTGCCTTGCTCTGGTACTTGACAGCCTTCTTGGTGTCGGACACGGCCCTCTCCACGTAGTCCACCGAATGTTCCACGTTGTACTCAATCCTGTCGATCATCTCCCCCTGCAGGGCCGGCACCGGTGAGCTCCAGCCGGCCCCCCTCAGGGCAGGACTCGGGGGAAGCGCCCTGAAGTCAGAGAAAGCAAAGTGAGGGTGTGAGGAGGATGGGGTGCATGCAGCCTGTCACCTGTGTCCCTCAGGCCAGGTGCCCGGGGAGGGACTGGGCCATGCAGTTCCAGCCAAGGGGGTGCAGACCATGCAGAGGGTGCTCAGCTGGGCCGGGAGCAAGGCAGAGGGAGGCAGAGGGAGGCAGGCAGGGGCGGCAGTGGGTGCTCGGACAGGGTCCTGCTCCCTCCTCGCGGACATGCGGGTTCCACCGCGCTCTGGCTGACTTCGGTCTTCAACATTCAAGGACCCCTGCCTACGCCCATAGCCCTCCTGGGCCCCGTAATCTGGTCCCAGCAGCCCCCCAAGGCTGCTCCCACCAGGACGCTGCCCGAGACTACCACCCGCGGTGCCGTGACAAGCGGCCGCGCTCTCCCAAGTCCACTGCACCTGCTGGTGTCGCCGTGGTCTCCGCCCCAGCAGCCTTCATGGCCTCCCAGCTTCCCGACTCGGCTCACACCACACCAGAAGGCCGGCACCCCGTCTGCCTCACCTTCACCTCCCCCCAAGCTCCAGCCGCATGACCTCCTCAGTGAGCCGGGCTCTGCTGGTCCCGCTCTTCTCCCCCCGGGAAGTCTTCCAAGCTCAAATGCCACCTCCTCAGAGCGGCCCCCCCCCCATCCAAAGCGGCCACCGCAGGGACGCTATTACGGTGCTACCTTAAGTGTGGCCTTGGGACTAGCAGCATCAGCGTCTGCCTCGAGCCTGTTAGAAATGCAAGTTCTCGGGCCCCTCTCCAACCTACCAACCTCTGGTAATGGGGACCGGGAAACCTCCAAGCCCCTCCAAGTGATTCCTGGGCCCTTTTCGAGGTGGAGAACGCCCGCTCTGTCTCACTGCCTCCTGCTAACCTCTCCTGAGCACCCGGCACAACCGGAGAACATGCCATTTGTCACTCCCTTCTGCTGCCCTTCCGCCCCACAGACATTAGCTCCAGGAAGCAGCGCCCCCCACCCCCGCCCCGCTGTCCTAGTCACTGCTGTACTTCCGGCTCCCCAGGAAGGCGGCTGTCCACAGTGCCCCCGAGACAAATGGCTTGTGAGTTGGACAAGGCTGGGTGGGGAGCCATGCGGGGCCATGCAGGGCCTGGGGGCAAAGCAGAGCCATGCAAAGGACGAGGGTCCTTCGGGTGGGCCTGGCGCTGGAGGCGGCTTCAACAGCGGGGGGTCAGTTACCTGGAGACTCGGTCCCTCCCGGGCAGGCAAGCGTGTCAGGCAGAAAGGGTGGGGGTTAGTGGAGCCCCAGGGGCTGCTGGGGGCTGCTGGGGGCTGGCGGGCCGAGGGCCGAGGGCCCGGGCTCTCACCTGGCTCTCCACAAGCATGGCCATGTCCATGAACATGTCGTGCAGCTCCCGGATGCTGTTCTCCAGCTTGATGATCTCACTGTGCCGCGTCTCAATCTCGCTCAGGGCCTGCTTTGAGATGCTGGAGTCCATGATGATCTAGGGGGTGGGAGCAGTGGGCTGGGACCTGGGAACCTGCCGCAGGGGGCAGGGCAGGGGAGCCCGGGCCAGGATGGCAAGCGGAGGGCGAAGGCAGCGGGGATGGGTGACGGCTCCCTTCCAGCCACAGCGCTCTGCCCCTTCCTGCTCGGTTACTACTAGCTGTTGCCCGATCTCTCCGGGATGGACTTCTCAGCGTCTATGTGAGGCCCCCTGTGCCCACCACATAGTGACTGCTCAGCAGCCTTGTAGGGAGGCCAAGTTGACGGCTCCAAGGGCCCAGGCCTTGAACATCCTTTCTCCCTCTCCCTGTCCCCCACCCTCCAGTCAGCCTCCCAGAGAGGGTAACTACTCCCTTCTCTCCTGGAACCTGCAGGCCCTAGCTGCCTTCCACTCTGTGGGCCGCCTCCTTCGGGAAGCCCCCCTGCTCAAGTGCCACTTAAATGTAGAGACGGCCGAGGGCACCATGTCTCCCAGGAGAGGAACAAGGAGCCCCTGGCCAGGGGCAAACCGGAGAAACAAGGAAGTGGACCCGACTGAGAGGAACCAGGAGACGGCGGTCTTCATTCTACCTGAGGCCACTAATATGTGGCCTCAGTCCGGTCCCTTTTCCTCTGGGACTCCGCCGTCCCTGAAACTGGCCTCTCGAGGTGGCCCTGTCCACAGACTGCCCAGGCCCAGCACTTCGCCCACACACCAGGGGTCCCTGCCGGGGTGCGGTGGGGTGGGGTGGTGGTGGGCGGCTCACACTCACCCCGGAAGCAAAGATGGCTGGGTTTCCACTCTCCAGCATGTCCTCCAGCTCCTCGCTGGTCGTGGTCCGGCCAGCTGTGAGCGGGGATTGCACTGAGCCCTGCCCGCCGCAGGGTTCGGGGCTCCCCCCCCCCCCCCCCCCCCCCCCCCCCCCCCCCCCCCCCCCCCGCGAGCTCACTGATCTCCAGCTGCCTCTGGATGCGCCCCTTGCAGCGCTCGCGGTAGTCAGACTGCGTGGCATTGTACTCGGACATGACCTCCACAAACTTGCGGGACAGCGTGGAGTGCTAGGGTGTGGGGTGGGGGCGCAGGTATCAGGCCCAGCCCCACAGAGCCCCAGGGCCTCCAGCGCCCACCAGCCCACCCTGGGCACCCGCCAGCAGCACCTGTGTCTTCCGGATCCTCAGGTCCGCCGATGAGCGGTTGAGGCCTTCCTCCTGCTCGATGCTCTGCTCGATGCCTGGGGAGGGGGGCGGGGGGCGGGGGGGCGCTGAGCCATGACCTGTCCGCCTCGCAGCTGTCCTCTCCCTCTTGGAGCCCCACCCCCAGGATCTGCTCTGGACCGCCCCTGGGGAGGGTCTAGTGTGGACTGGGTGTGGGAGGGGGTCACAGGAAGCAGAGGGAGAGGACGCACCAGACACTGGGGGAGGGGTCGCCAGGGGCCCATCGGGGCGCGCTGCAGGTTTCAGCGTGTGCACATCCGCACACCGTGAGGCCTCGGGCGCACTGCAAGCTGTGTCTGTGTGTGCGTGTGTGCGTGTGTGTGTGAGTGTGTGTGTGCGCCCACCGCGCACTGGGCCTGGTGGCTCAGGCCCACCCTGCCTTCTGCTCAGGAAGGCTGTGCCCAGCAAGGGGCCAGGCGGGGAGGACCTGGGGGCCCCAAGCGGCGGGCCCGCGGTCCCTGGGCCCCTGCACCTCTGTGCTCCCACAAACGCGGTGCGGGCCACACCTCGAACCCTCTTTAGCTTAAGTGGGGGACAATTCCCAGAATGGAGCCCGGCGCAAACCAGCCTTGCCAGGGAGCAGTGGCACCCCCATGAAGGAAAGCAAGACCCAACGGCCCCCTCCGAGTCCGGGAGACCCGTGGGACGTGGAGGGAGTGGGCCCGGCGTGGCCCTCCACCCCCAGGCAGGGCCCGACGGAGCCGGACTCACTCTTTAACCTGGAGCGAACTCTGTTTGCGGTTTTCTTTATGTCGGACATGAGCTGCTCTAGCTCCTCCTTCGTCTCTGGGGAGGTAGAAGGGGTAGAGGGTAGACGCCCGGGGCGCCGCCGTCGCTACCTGACAGCCAGGCTCAGCCCCTGGCATGGGGGCCCCGGTCGCGGGGCTCTGGGCAGACCCTGGGTCCCGGGTCTCTCCCCTGGCCTGGCTAAGGCCCTGCCTGCCCCTCCGCTCCTGGGCCGGGGCCACCCCCGCTGCAGCCCCACCCCCTCCATGCTGCCTTCCAAGGAGCCTCCCCTCCTCCTTCACTGGCTCTCCCACCCCTTGCAGATAACAGATGGGCCTAAATTTAAGGCAGAAATAATTGTGGAGCAGCTGGCGATGCTGGAGTTGGCTCTGGGGAACACTGACGATGCTTGCCTGAGTCGAATGGTGGGGGGGGCGGCTGCGGGCTCACCTAGAGTTACCTGGTAGCTCTGGGGGGCCGAGGGGGGCCAGACATCCAGCCAGTAGGGGGACAGAGCCAGGGGCCGGGGAGGCTGAAGCAACCCCCCATCAACGGAGCACCCTGGGTGGGGCAAACCTTCTACTGGGTGCCCTTTCCCAGGTGCTGAGCTCAGAGGAGACCAAGCGCTGGATGCCTAATGGGTGACCGGGGGCATGAGGCACCAGGCCTGGATGGGAACTGGCGGAGAGAGGCTCAGAGGGGCCGGCCGCCTGGCACACGGTTAGCCCCGGGGCAGCAGGTGGCCGGTCCTGTGACAGTGGAGCTGGGGGAAGGCCACAGCCTAGTGTTTCCGGCCCTTGCTCCAACTGGAACCTCTCTCCAAAGTTGGCAGAGGCCCTGGGGGTTTCCAGCTTGCTCCACCCCCGGCGAGTGGTAGGCTGGCTGAGTGGGGCCAGGTGGCTGCTTCCCTCTGGGGTGCTGGTGACAGCGCCCCAGCCTCAGGGCAACCCCAGGACTCTGACTTCCTGGAGAAACCAGGCCCGAGCTCCTGGGTGAGCTGTAGTTTCCTCGGGCTGGGCCCCTCCTAGAGCAGGGGTGGGAGGAGCATTTACAGCAGTTGATCGGTTGGGGGGTACGTCCTAAGCAGGTGGTGAGGTAGGGGGCTTCAGGGAGTGGAGGAGGGCTCCTCCTTTGTACAAACAAAGGAAACTTGGTTACCAGCTGCTCTGACGTCTCTGCCTCTTTTGCTCAGACCCAAAACAGCGCAGCCCAGATGGCAGCCCCCAGGGAAGGCAGAGCAGGCCTCGGCCCGGGGAAAGCCCCCCACTCGCTGCCGTCCTTCCCGATGGCTCCTCGGGAACTGCTCCCTCTGGTCTGGAACCCTTACCGGGGAGCCCCCTGCCCTCATCAGTGACCACCGGCCAGTCCTGACTGCTTGGCTCACAGTGGCAGTTCGAAACGGGTCGCTACTGACTGACGCGGGGACACCTTGTGCAGAAGATGGGACAAGAGGAAGGAACTGGCGTCTCTTGTGGGGCCGAGCCCCACGCTCGGCCCGTCCGCCAGCAGGGGAGTGCCGCAGCTCTTTCCAGCACTCTGCTCCCACAGTCAGCCCCCTTCCGACCCTCAGCAGGAGGGACCCACACAGGGACACACACCCGGACTCAGACAAACGCGTGCGTGAAGACGTATGACGTCACACGTTGCTACCTGAGACAAGTCTCTGGGGAGAGGGGCAACACGTGATGGCCATACTGAACACGGGCCCTGCCTTGGGGGGGCCCCTCTCTTCTTCCCACCCATTCCTGGGACGGGCTCCGGCTCCCAGCAGACTCATATCGCTTTCTAAGGGCCTGGCCCTGGGTTAGCTCGGCTTGGCCCTGGCCTTGGGTTCCAGTGCACTTTGAGGGCTGCGGAGAGATTTCTTCTGGGGGCTTGAGGATGCTCGCAGGCCGGGCCGAGGGGCCAGGGATAGGGAGACACAGCAGGAGGCCACACGCAAACCCAGCCCTAAGGGCTTCCCCTGGGCCACCCAGGGCCGGGACCCTCCCCCTTGCATTCTTGGGGCCCCCTGGGCTGGAGGGGTGGGGCGAGGAGGCGAGCCGGCAGGAGCAGTATACACCTGCTCAGGTCACAGGCCTGGGCGCCCGCACTATCACTGCCTCCCCAGGGCCGAGGGGAAGGAACCTCGGATCTGCGTGCTGTCAGCCCAGCATAGGGCTGGGTTGTCACCAACACCTTGCCAGGAACTGTGACAGGAGGGTCGGGGGGGGGGGCTGTCTGGGGACAGAGTGCAATGCAGACACAAAGAGGCTCCCTGTGTGCAGGAGAAAGGTGACTTCCTGGAGCCCTGGGAAGGCCCGGCTCTGGGGTACCAGTGGCCAGGTGCCAGGGCTGCTAGCTCCTTCCGGAAGCTCCTCCCGCTTGGCCAGCTCGCCCTCCCACGGTGCTGAGGCTTGGCGGCGCGGCCATCTGCTCCCCCAGGAGGCTCGGGAAGGGGAGGGGCTGGGCAGAGAGGCTTCCTTTTGAGCCGGGCAGCACCCCCTGACCAGCTTACCTGGCCCAAGGTCAGCACCCCACTCCATGCCAGCCTGGGTAGAGACCCGGGGCCAGCAGGGGATACTGGGCCCTGACCCCTGCCCCGGGCCCAGGCCAGCTGTGTTCCCTGGAGCTTTCCATGGGGCCCTCCCCACGGCGGGCAGGCCCAGCAGTGCGGGTGCTGGGGATCCAGGAGCCCCTCCCCGGCAGGACGCCACCCCCCAGTCCCACACACTCACTCTCGTCGGGGTTGGGGGAGGCCAGGATGGCGCTGTGCTTCCGTTTCACCTCCTCCACGTTCTCTGAGATCTTGTCGATGAAGCCCCGGATCTCCTCCACCTGTGCACCAGGGCCTCGGTCAGGAGGAGACCCGGGAGGGCCCTCGTGGGCCCCGGGGCTGGACCAGACTGCGGCTGGCCATCGGGCTCAGAGGGGCTGCACCAGACTTCGGGTGGGGGTGTGACGTGGGTCCCCCCGCCTCCAAGGTCTCCCAGCATATTCGAGGGCGTGGTGTGTGCTGGCTCCCACCTGTTCGAAGAACTCGTCCATGAAGCCGTCCCGGTCCACCGTGACAGTGACATCGTCATCATCGTCGCTGTCCTTGGCCTGCGTGGGCATGTGCACACGTGAGCGGAACTGTGGCAGCCCCACGGGGTCCCGCTGGGCCTGGGACTGCAAACTGCCCATCATCCATATGCAGGAGGCTGGCGGGCTGGGCTCCGGGGCCCTGACTGCCACCCTCTGTCCTCTGTCCTCTTGGCAGGGACAAGGTCTGGCTGTGCCCTCAGCTCCCAGCCACAGTGAGACCTGGAGGACCCCTGGCCCCCAGCGTAAGGACAGAGGCCCTGTCAAGTTGGTGAGTCTCTACCTCTAGGCCAAGGACTCCTTCCCCTGCCCAGCTGCTTGCCCCTTCCCCACAGAACCGGGGCCCTCCCGACACACCCCTCACCCTAGGGGGCAGCTGGAAACACTCGGCCCCCTGGCCAGCGGCTCCAACTCATGGACCTTGCCTGGGACACACTGCCCAGAAGCCAGCCTTCTCTACTTCCCAGTCCCGATGTTTTTTTTTTTTAAGATTTTATTTATTTATCTGACAGAAATCACAAGTAGGCAGAGAGGCAGGCAGAGAGAGGAGGAAGCAGGCTCCCCGCTAAGCAGAGAGCCCAATGTGGGGCTCGATCCCAGGACCCTGGGCTCATGACCTGAGCCGAAGGCAGAGGCTTTAACCCACTGAGCCACCCAGGCACCCCTCCCCCCACGAGTGGTTTTAATTAGGATGGAGCCCAAAGTTCCCAAGCTCCTTTTTGGCAGGGGGTAAGGGGGTGACAGGTGCAGTCCGGGCGTGGGAGGCCTGGGTGCCATGCCACCCATACCGGGGGGGCGGGGGCTGTCCCACAGCGCCTCGAGCAGGCCTGAGAGATCCCGGCTGTGCGCAGGCCTGCGAACCCAGCGAACCCAGCTCTCCCCTTGTCACACTTGACATCAGACCTCCATCCTCTTTCCCTTCAGTCCCAGAGCTGGGCCCTACCAGCCGGGAGAGGCCAGTCATGTCGCTTGGCTCGGGGCCTGCCCTAGGCCCCACCCCACCACCCTGGGAGCTGCCGGACAAAAGCCACCCATAATGGAGCTGAGTAATTACACCTGTGATTCCCAGTGTGCGGGCCGCACTCGTCACTGTCTGCCTTACACGCTTCCGAATGGCCAGGGGTAGCCCGCTCTCCTGGCAAGGGCAAGACCCTCTCCACGGCCAAGGCCAGTGGCCCCCTCACACTGGGGTTCTCAGGCTTGGTCACACCCCTTCAGGTCTCAGCACCCATGGGGGGGAGGTGTGAGCAGGCTCAGCACTGGCCTTCACCTTGATCTCTTTCATGCCAGGGTCCGAGCCAGGGACCAGGTGGCGCTTGAGGGATGGTGAAGCTGGGGGACCCAGGAGGCTGGGCCCAGCTGGCCTGCTGGGGAGGGACTGAGGTTCTGTGCCCAGCACAGTGACTGGCTGAGGGACGTGCCCTCTGAGTCTGTCTGTTTGCTCCTGTGTGCGGTGGGGACAGGGACGCCTGGCTGCAGGGACAGAAGGCTGAGGAAGGGTGGGAAGGCACAGCCTGTTCTGTAAAGGGCTGTGCCCCTGGGGCTCTCGGGGTCCCACTGCCCCCCCAGGAAGGGACCAGACAGCAGAGGGGTTGGCTGGGAGCTTTATGGAGGCGGCTCTCACAGGCCCCTCTCATCAGGAGATCACACCTCCTCCCCCAGCAGCTAAAATAAATCCTCGCTCCCACAAGTGCCTGTGGCTGCTACCAGGTGGCCCCCTCCCCCCAGCCAAGCCCACCTATAGACAAAGAGAATCTAGAAGCCATTTCCACACTTTTGAACCTTGCCAGGCGCAGGACCTAAGCTAGAGGAGCACTCCTTAGGGAAACTGAGGCAGAGTGCAGTCTGGAGGAGCCCAGGTCCCCCTCCGGGGCAGCCTGCTAGGTTGGGAGGGGGCCCCAGGAACTCCTGCCCTTCAGTGGCCTGCCCTCTCTTGGCATCTATAGAAGCAGAGGGATGGACAGGAAAGGACAGAAGGAGAATGTTCCAGGTCCTCTCCCAAGAAGAGTAATGACCAGCTAGGGCCAAAGACAAGGGCATCAGAGTTTCCAGAGACCCCTGGGATCTGGGCTGCTGCTCGGCCTGGGCCCCGGCTTGCCCCCCCGTCCGTAAAACAAGGATGGATCTTCTCCAGCATCCAGCAGCTCCGACCTGCCCCCTCCGTGGCCTCCCCAGAAATCTGACAGCTGGAGTCAGAGAGTTTCTCCCACACAGGGTTGGCAGGAAGGAGGCTCACGCTCTCCCCCGGGCCCCCAGACCATGAGGGCAGAGCTGAGGAAGGGGACACCTGGGGCCAGGGCCTGACTGGGGCTCCCAGGCTGGGGTACACCCCGAAGGTGGCATTCGGATTGGCCCCAAAGCCGCTCGGAGGACTAAGGGCCTGACTTTGCAGTCCGGGTCACAGCAGTGGTGACTAAGCAAAACCTTGAGGGGATTCTCCACGAGGACCCCTTCCTTACCACGTCCTGACGCTTCCTCCTCCACAGGACTTTGTACCCACTGCCCCTTGTCACCTCACTGGCGCAGCCTGAAACAGGACCCCGGTACACCCCACCTAAACCATCTCCCTGCCTCCACAACCCACCCACTGTCTTCCCTTGCCCCAGTGCAATTCCCTCCGCCTGGAATGCTGATTCCACGAAGAAGACATTCCCGCCATCCTTCGACGCCACCTCCTTCCAGAAGCCTCCCCCCAGGTCAGTATCTCGCTCCTCTGGTTCCCCACACACTGTTCACATGTCTACTGAAACCACAGCCACACACTGAAAAGCCACCTTGGCCTCAGCTTGCACACCTCCTGTGATGGTGAGCTCACTAGGCTTCCCCAGGCAGCTCTGCCTACCTTGGGATGCCCCAGTTGTCCCTTTCCTGTGGGCCTAAGCCGTGAAGAACCTGTTGGTGCCCTTTCCCTTGGCTGGACTTGCCAGAGATCTGACGGCAGCATCCACACCTTCCCTGGGTTCTTCTCCTCAAGCTGATCATTCCCTTCTCCTCACATCCCTCCCGGGACCCTAAGTTAAGTTGCAACCCCTGCCCCAGACTTGTTTGGTTCAGCCTCTGTCTTCTTCTGCGGTACATGATATAAACTCAGTCTGTTGTTGATTGTGGTCTAAGTGGTACCAAAGAGCTGACCCATCCCCTCCCTCTTTTTATGTGGTCTACCTTCATTAATGCAACCAGAGATCAGTATAAGTGATCATACAGCACTTCCTGGCCAGAAAAGCCCCAAGCCCTTACCCACCCCTGTCTACTTGGTTGGATTTTAGGCTCAAGGGAAGGACTTTTTTTGCTTAACTTCTTCATTTGTTCTGATCCTTGTTCCACTTTGTGAGAATCTGATGGCTCATGACTCTGGGGCTCCCTGCAACCTCGTCCATATCTAAGCCAGAGCCCTGTGGCACCTTTCTAGAGACATCCTCCAGATTAACTAAGACCCCAACCAGGTTTCACTGGACACTAAATAAATAACTAGCCCCAAATCCAGACACACTCCAGACCCAAAACGAAGTAGGAACTGGGCTGGCATGTCCTCGTGTCCTGGGGGTGGTCAGGGCGGGCGTCACTGACACGCACCAAGGGAGCACCCAGATGGTTTAGAATCATGAGGGCCCCAGCTCCCTTGGAAACCTGCTAGCCCTCTATGAGTGACAGTCACAACACCAGAAAGAGGGCTGGGCTGGACTGGGGACTTGCGGTGGCAGCAGGAGCCTGGTGGGGTCTGCAAGCATCTTCGGGACAAAGCCAGCCCGTCATCATATGAGCAAGCTACCGGCCATCTGGCCCAAACTAGGTTCTGCCTCATTCTCCTGAGCTTCTCCTCTGAAACCCCCCATTCCCAAGGGTCCTCCCAAATCAGAAACCAGGGTACACCTACTTTCTTCCTCGTCCTCTCCTATCCATCCAACATTTGACTTGTTGCGGTGTTCTTTTCACTAGGTCTTAACCCTGTTCCAGCACCATGATCCCTTTGAAGGCTTAAAAAAAATACCAAAAACCCAAATCCCAGCTTCCAGGATTCTATCCAGAGAGACCGAATCAGAATTTAGGGGTTTGGGGCTGGTAAGGCTAAGTTGTTAAAAAGCCCCCTGCCTCGGGGTTGAGAACCAGTGGTCTGATCTTTCTTCTCTCTGATAGGCTCTGGCCTCGTGAGGCCTCTGGGCCAAGCCATCCAGGATGAAGGCCGCCCTGGCCAGAAGCCCTGCACTTCCAGAGGCAGCCAGACAGCCCTGGTGGTCTCTGCTGGCAGAGGCCCCAGGATTCCAGGATACCTTCCTGGAAACAGAAGTGTGATTCCTCCAAGAGGCTGGGAGGCCAGCAGCCTCCAGGCCCGTCCCTGGGGATGGATGGCACGAGGCCAGCCCCCAGTGTTGATTCATTCCTCTGGAGGAGTTGGCTGTTGTCTGCCTCGAGGGCTAGTTTTTTTCCCCTTCTTGTTTTTAATGACGAATCAAAGTCAATATCACTAGAGCAGAGAGACCCAGCGCTGAGTCAGGGGTATGTGAGGCCAAACTGGGTCTCCAGGAAAGAGGGGCTCCCCCCAACCCTCGTCTGATCCCTTCACCCTCTCCCCATCTGGTGTCCGCCCTTCACCTCCAGATCCTTGCCCCTGACTGGGGGCCCCAGGGCAGCTCCAGGAGGCAGCCTCCACCGGTGGAGAGAAGCCGGCTTCAGCCCCGCACTACCCGCCCCCCCCAAACCACAACACACCACGGGACCTTCGATAAACCCCTGGCCCTTTCCAGACCTCACTTTTCCAATCTGTGAAAGAGGAAGGACTAGATCATCCCTGAAGATCATTCTGGCTGCACCCCAGGTTTCTTCTGGAAAAGAAACCCACTGTTTCTTCTGGGAAACCCCAGGGAGGTAAGGGGAGGGAGGAGGGCTACTCTTACATCCCCAGTCTTCCACTCTGCAAGGCTGATCTGGCCAGGTGCACTGTAGGGATGAAATGGGCAAGAGAGGTTAAGGCAAGAACCTGCCTGGTGTTGCCCAGGACTCCGAGTCTCTTTTCTCTCAACTCGAGAGAAAGCGGGAACAGGTGGGCAAAAGGACGCACTGGGCTTCTCCAGGCCCAGGCCTGCCCCGGCCACTCCAGTGAGCAGGCATCAGACCACCCTCCTTCTCTCCTGGTTGGGCATTCCAGCCTCTCTGCCTTTACTCACGTGGGTCCCTCCTCCCATTTCTATCCAACTCCCTCTGGGTCACCCTAGGTTCCCTTCTTCCGGGGTCTGGCGGCCCCCGTGCTCCCTCCTCTCTGTCCTCCGGCTCCCGCGGCAGGCCCCAGGTCCTGCATGGGGCTCAGCACAAAGATAAACACCCTCCTGGACCCAGGGAAGAGTGGGTGAACTCCAAGATCTCAGAAAGAAAACCAGGAAGGCCTCCTAATGGGGGGGAGGGTGGGGAGGAAGGAGGCAGCGGCATGCCAGGTGGGGCTGCCCGGGGGGCATCTTGCCCTAAGTCTCTCTGGTTCTGTGACCCCAGACTAGTCCTTGCCCCTCTGAGACCCCTGAGTGGCCCTTCTGATCTCTGAGGACCCCTGATGATCCCGATGATCCCTTCGCTCCGTGTGCACAACTGCAGGATAAGCTGCATGAGAGGATGCTGGGGAAAGCTGGAGGGCTGGGCCTGGCCTGCAGAGTGCTGAGGAAATGCGCCAGCTCCTTCCCCAAGTGTGACTTTTATAAATAAGCTCCCTTTGCTTTCCTTCCAAATGTGGTGGCGTTGGATGCGGAGGGAGGGGGGAGGGGGGAGGGAGGGCTGGCAGGGGTGCAAGTCACTGACCCGAGCACCACCTCTGTCCAGCCCAGCCTGTATGCCGGCCTCTCGGTTCCTGGGGATTCTGACTCCTGGGGCTCAAGGTCTCTCTTAAATATGGAGTCAGACTCAGGTGACCACCCCTTGCCTTGAGAAACTGGGCTCTAGATCTTCTTATCTTTACTTTTACAGGTGGGAACCCAAGGCCCAGAGGGAGACTTGTGGGAATGAGAGGTCCCCCAGACTAGTTGTCCCACCCCACCCTGTGTGGGCTCCTGTGAGCTCCCGGAAACCCCCAGAGGGCAGCGCCACCCTCCAATGAGGACAGCAGCCTTCACTGGCTCTGAATGCCTGCGGGGTGGTGTCTAGAGGGGAACCCTCAGTGAAACCACAGAGAGGCCAGGCCTCGCCATCTAAGGGAGCCCCAAGGCTACTGTTTATGTATGTATCTGGGGGGATGGGGTGAGGGGGTCACAGAGACACACCCCAGAGCAACAGTCCTGGGTTCAAGTTCCCTACAACCCAAGCCCCCCTGCATAGACCTCCAGTCCCAGCCAGGCCTAAGTCTGACTGTCTTTGGGACAAAACCCCTTTCTACCGTCCCTTTTGAGCTACCAGGCGTGCCATTTGCTCTCTTATGCTTCAGTTTCCCCTTTAGCAGAGGGGACGAAGGCTGATGCGCCAGAGAGCCTGTCACATGTAAAGGACTGTGTTCCCCTGACCACTTGGTTCCCACATACTCTCCCGTCTGACCCACCAGGCGTCCGAACATCAGCAAATGCACTGCACAGCCCATTCATCGCCGAGATAACATTCTTTCTGACTCAACACAGCACAGGAAGCTTGAGGGCAACCGCAAGGGCTGGCGGGGGAAGTGTTTAGACATCATATATGACATGAGGGACCATCTTCTTCCTTTGAAACCTCCTGAGGTTTACCCTGGGGGTTGGGCATTTGGCCAGGAATAAAAGGTCTGTTGGGAGGGTCGGCGGGGGGGGGGGACCTAGCCAGAGCAAGGGGGGCAGATGGAGGCAGGAGGGTACAGGTCCCAGCTCCAAACTGCCTAGGAGACAAGACTGGTACAATGGGGAAGATGGGGCACGAATGCAGGGAGCCTCTGGACAGACAGAAAGGTCAAGCCAGGGGCTCAAAAGCCCAAAGTACACTTGAAACTTTCCATATGAGGACCTTGGTCTCTGGCTCCGAGTTGGGTAGCAGAGGGAGGGCTCAGAGGAGCCAGTGAGCTAGCTGCCCCCACCCCAGATCAGCACTGTGGGCAGGGCACCTGCCAGCTAGCGCGGTGGTCAGCTAGGGGATGGGACAAGAGTCAGCTTGGTCTAGAGTCCCGATGCCCCCTCCCCACAGGCAGGCTTCATTTCCTTCAATGCCCCCACATGCCCCCAGGCTTGCCATCTCTAAGGGCAGAGGTGAGAATGTCCTCGGAAATGTCAGAGTCCAGGGGAGACGGGGCTGAGGAGCTAGGGGTGAATGAAGAGCAGGCGGCAGGGGTCTCAGTCAGGGCCAGGAGAGGGTGGGCTCTGTCTGGTCAGAGCCTTTACGCATCCTCTTACTTCCCCCAAACCCCGCCCCAGGAGCCACACCCCGGAGGCCCCGAGACACAGGTGGAAAAATAGGTTCAGGCTGGACTCAGACCAGGAACCCCGGAAGATCTCAAAACGCCGCGGGCTGGGGCTGCCAGGGAGCCAGCAAGGTGGACCGGGGGCGAATCCGACCCCTCAGGGACCGGGGCGGGCACCTAACCCCGAGCGTGACGGGGGTGGGGAGCCACAGGTGATGGGAGCTACAGGTGACGGAGGCGGCGGGGCGCCCCGCGGGACAGCGCCCGCCCGAGGGGTCCGGCCCCACCCGGCGGCCCGGCTTCCGCAGCGCGCCCCGCAGCTGGGCTCTGGGCAGGGGACCGCCCCCGGTCCCTTCCCACTGCGGTCCCGCCCTCTGTCCACACCCGTGCGGGGGACAGGAGGGTCAGTGATGCGGCACCGTCGGGGGACAGAGACGGGACGGGCTCCGCGGGCCGCGGGCGAGGTCAGCCTTCCGTCCCGCCGCGGATATCCGGCAATAGCCCTCCGACCCCCCAAAACAAGGGGGCGCGGCAAAGTTTGTCCAGGACCCGGGGCTCCGGCCGCCAGCCCGCGGGCCCACGGCGCCGAGCTCACGCGAGCCCGTGACCGCCAGTGGGTCCGAGGGGCGGGACCCGGAGGGGGGTCGGGGTCCCGGGCTCCGCACCGCGCCCTCCCGCCCGGCCGGGGCCGCAGGGGGCTGTCGCCGGGTGGCCGCCGAGGCCGGGAGGGGAGCGGCCGGCGCGCGGGGCGCGGGCAGCGAACGGCGGCGCGCGGGGGCCGGACTCACCGTGCGGAGCTCCTGGGTTCGGTCCTTCATGCTCCCGGGAGTGGCAGCGGCGCCGGCTGCAGCCGTGTGAGCCCCGCATGCGCGGCGGCCGCCCCGCGGCTGCGCAGCGCCAGCGCGGCCCCGCCCCGGCCCCCGGGACCCCGGCCCAGCCCCCAGCCCGGCCCCGCCCAGCCCCCGCCCCCGCCCCGCCCCGCCGGCCCGGCGCGCGCGCAGCGGGGTCGGACCCCGGGGAGCCCGTGCGCCCCGTGCCCCCGCGTGCCCCACGCCGCGTGATCTCTGCCAGGCGTGGGGCCGGGGGCCCCCCGCTCCCTCTCCGCTCAGCCGCCCAGCAGCTCCGCCCTCGTTCTGGACCCTGGATCTTCGCCCCCAGAGCTCCTCCCATCCCTGGGGATTTGCTGGAGGTCGGAAACCCCTCGATTTCCTTGGAACCTCTGGCACTCGCCCCCAAAACCCTGCTCCAGAGTTTCAGCCGCTGAGCCCCCACCCTTCTCACTTTCCCCCAACACCTCATCCAGACTCAGGCTCTAGCCCCCCTTTCCCCTGGATTTCTCAGTTCCCTGGTGATGCTGGGTGACCACCTTTTCCCTTTAGTTTCCGCTCCCAGCAGGATGCAGGGACCCTTCTATCTTTGAGGAAGGGAGGTCTAAGCTAACGTCTGTTCTTCTGCCCCTTTCCCTGCAGCCCCAACCCTGAGTCCCAGCCCCAGGCCTGAGATCCTATGCCTCTACACGGCTGGGGGCAGCTCAGCCTGGGGCCCAGTTCACTGTAGCACTAATGGAAAGATCTTAGCAGTGTGTAGAGGGGTGGTGGGTGGGGGCTAGTCAGGAACAGATGCTCCTTTTCTAATCCCTGCCAGCAGCTTGTTATATGGCAGCCATATAACACCCCCCTCCCCCAGCTGTCCCCTCTGTGCCCTGGCCCAGACCCTCTTGACCTCAAGCCAAGCACTCTCTCTTCCTTTCCCCAGGGCTGCCAAGGTGTCCTTCTGGAGCTGGGCCAGCCCCCCCGCTGCCCAGTGTGTCTGAGCTTGGCGCTTCTCCCAGACTGTGGGCACAGGATTGCTGGCTGGCAGACAGGCTAGAGACACTGTTCCAGCCATCTCTCCCTCCCTGGAAATCCGGCCAGAGACTGACTAGCTTAGATGCGGCTGGCATCAGAGGCAGCCACACCCTTTCCAGCTGTCCAGACCTCAACCTTGAGCATCCCACAGAGTAAGCACTGGTGATGCAAAACCAGGACACCTGCCGGAGGGACTTGCCTGGGGTTACAGGGAACCCATGGCGGCAAGGTGGTCCAGAGTGCTTTCCTGTGGGCAGGGCGAATGGTGGGGCGGGTCATGGGTGCACCCCCAGAGCCCAGTGTCTGGGCAGGAGGGAGAGCCACAGCTCATGCCCTCAAAGGGCCCCAGGGTCACACCAAGCATCGCTTACTAATGTACATATTAAATGTAGTGTGAACAATGACTGAAGACTGGATGTGTACCCTTCACTCCGCTCTCCTGTTAGCCGTCTTACCCTCATTCAATCCTTCATTCAATTCTCAAACATGACCGAGCCGCTGTTTTGCACTCAAGACGTAATGTAGTGGGACAGACAGACATGGTTTCAGTAGGTGAGGGATTCTGGGTGGCTTCCTGGAGGCGGGGATTGCAGCAGGGAGTGGTGCAAGGGTTCGGGACAGAAGGAGTGTGCCCAGACACTGGGGTGAGGCCAGGAGTGTTTGTAGAACCTCAGACCTTGCTGTGGCCCACGGCTCTGCATGGGCAAAAGATGAAGCCGGTGAAGGAGGCCTTCCTTGAATGTTGAACTTTATCGGGCAGACAAGGAGGAAGGAATCAAGGATCAGACTTTCATTCCATGAGTCAAAAATCAGCGGAGCTGGGGCACCCGGGCGGCTCGGTCGGTTAAACATCCAACTCTTGATCTCAGCTCAGGTCTTAATCTCAGGGTGGTGAGTTCAAGCCCTGTGTAGGGCTCCGTGCCCAGCAGAGCCACGGATACAGATAAGGAGTGCGAGCCGAGCCAAGATCCATCTGGGACTTTAACAGAACTGCTCTGTTTGCTGGGTGGAGAAATCAGGTCTTCCTCCACTTACAGTGGGGGTTACGTCCCAATAAACCCACCGTGAATTGAAAATATCCTAAGTGGAAAATGCACATCATAACGCCTAACCTATCGAGCACCAGAGCTGAGCCTCGCGGTCCATGAATGCGCTCAGAACACTTACGTTAGCCTGCAGTTGGGCAAAATCATCCAACACAGAGCTTATGTTATAATGAAGTGATGTGCTGAACGCTGGCCAGAGGGTGAGAAGCAGAATGCTGTCTGGGCACCGGGAGGGCTGGCAGCGCAGGCGTCCCTCACTCTCGTGATTGCTGCTGGTGCCGCGACCCAGCATCACGAGAGAGGATTGTGCCTCGTATCGCCAGCCTGGGAAGAGATCCAGATTCAGAATTCAGGATATGGTTTCTACTGAAGGCATCTCACTTTCGCACCGTTATAATGTCAAAAAATCATCAATTGAACCATCTTAAATCTACATCTGTAGACCGTGAAGGGCTTTGGGGAGGAAGCAGGGATGCCATTTAGGAAGTGATCGCAGTCGTGCTGGTGGCTGGGACAAAGGTGACAACAGCAGTGATGGTGGTGACAGGTGGTCGCATTCTGCACACATTTTTTTTAAAAGATTTTATTTATTTATTTGACAGACAGAGAGATCACAAGTAGGCAGAGAGGCAGGCAGAGAGAGAGGAGGAAGCAGGCTCCCCGCTGAGCAGAGAGCCCGATGCGAGGCTCGATCCCAGGACCCTGGGATCATGACCTGAGCCGAAGGCAGAGGCTCAACCCACTGAGCCACCCAGGCACCCCGACTTTTTTTTTTTTTTAAGATTTATTTATTTATTTGAAGAGAGAAGAGGAGAGGGCTGGGGGAGGGGCAGAGAGAGAGGGAGAGAATCCTTGAGTAGACCTACCCCTCTAAGTCCAGAGCCCGATGTGGGGCTTGATCTCATGACCCCGAGATCATGACATGAGTCAAAATCAGGAGTTGGATGCTTAAAGGACTGAGTGACCCAGGCGCTCTGGACATGTGCCTCTTGATCTTGATCTTGGGGTTGTGAGTTCGAGCCGCACGTTGGAAGCTGAGATTACTTAAAAAAAATAAAATACTAAAAAAAGACATTAAAACAGTGTGAAAGATTATGAACTAGGCGCAACAGGGGCTGATGACTGGGCACGTGCAGGTAAGGGCAGATCTGGCTCCGGGAGGGGGAGCAGACCCAGGGGGACAGGGGAAGAGTCCAGACCAGACACCCGTAAGCATTTCAAGTGCCCACCCAGATACCTGGGGAGACATGCAGATGGTCAGTGAGGAGTTCATGTGCCACGCCAGCTGGAGACTAAGGAGGCAGAAGTAGTCTGGCTTGGGGTGGAGATGAAGTTGGGGGCCACAGTCCCGGGCGTGTATGCATCCGTGCGTGTGTGTGTGTGTGTATGTGATTGGAATAAGAAACAAGGGCTGACATTGGAATGGAATGCCCCATGGCAGGAACCAAAATAAATACATAAAAAATAAATAAAATAATAAGTAAAATAATAAAATAGACAATTAAAAAAATAAAACTGTTGCATAAGATGACATGGGTCCCCAGAGCGGCCAGCTCCCTGGGATCAGGGACCACTTCCCAGAGGTGGGGCATTTGAATTGGGGCTTAAGGGATGAGTAGGAGGTGGCCAGGTAGAGAATGGGGGAAAGGCATTCTGGGCCAACAATGTGAACAAGGACAGGAACAGTGAGAGAGCGGGGCTTATTCCCTGTGGGAACAGGGCAGTCCCCGTAACACACATCACTTTGATCCCATTCTTTCTTTTTTTAAAAAGATTTTATTTATTTATCATTTGAGACAGAGAATGAGAGAGACAGAACATGAGAGAGGGGTAGGGTCAGAGGGAGAAGCAGACTCCCCGCAGAGCAGGGAGCCCAATGCAGGACTTGATCCTGGGACTCCAGGATCATGACCTGAGCCGAGGGCAGTCACCTAACCACCTGAGCCACCCAGGCGCCCCCTTCTTTTTTTTTTAAGTAGGCTCGGTGCCCAGTGTGGAGTCCAGTGTGGGGCTTGTACTCATGACCCTGAGATCAAGACTTGAGATGAGATCAAGAGTAGGATGCTTGGGGAGCCTGGGTGGCTCAGTGGGTTAAGCCTCTGCCTTAGGCTCAGGTCATGATCTCAGGGTTCTGGGATCGAGCCCCGTATCGGGCTCTCTGCTCAGCGGGGTTCCTGCTTTCCCCTCTCTGTCTGCCTCTCTGCCTGTGATCTCTCTTGTCAAATAAATAAAATCTTAAGAAAAAAAAAAAGAGTAGGACGCTTAACGGACTGAACCCTCCAGGTGCCCCAGAACATTCTTTAAGGTGTATAATTGATGGATAGTCTGTCGAGACCAATGCCCTGTAAAGCCCTGTCCCCACCTTAGTCAAAAGGGCTTCTCTATGGCATTCTGTGCTCTACTTGTTCAGGGCAGTGAGGTCTCCCTATTGCCCCCAGGGAGAATATCCTGATACCCCAATAGAGATTTCTAGTTCCTTTGTGGTCCAGCCCTGTGTCACATCTTGGAGGCCACCTTCCCTTGATGCAGCCGTGATGCCCGATGCCCACACAGCACGTTCCTTTTAGGAATCTGCACTTGCCTTAGTTCCCCACGCCTGGGACACTCTCCTCCCTGTTTCCTGCCTCCTCTCCAGGCACTTGGCCCTTGACTTTCACTCCGTCCCCAGTAGACATCACCTTCTCCAGGAATTCATCCCTGACTGCCCAACAATGAGGGCCGGGCTCCTGTGTGGTCCCGCAAAGACCTGTATTTATCCTGGTTGTAGCACTTCTTGTCCTGTGTGGCTGTGGTCTGTTAGGTGTCTGTCCCCTCATTGGATGGGGACATCTACAGGGAAGGAACCAGGTCACTTCTAGTGTATTTCCCAAGGCTGGCACGGAAAGTGGGTTTGTGGAATGAGAGATGTTAGCACATGTGAATAAGCTGTGTTCCTATAAAGGAGCACTGCGGGAAAAGCTGGGCATTGGAGGGGGGGGGGTCCTGAAGCCCCTGAGGACAGTTTGGGGTTTCCGTCCGGCAAGCTGCCCACCCAATCCCTGAGGCTGGGAACTGCTGCCACCTGCTGGACATGGCCGGTACTGCTTCACGGGCACCGGGGCCGCAGAGCACCCCTGTGCCCAGGTTGGGATGATGACAGTCACCACCTGTCCTCCAGAGGCCCTCAGGCTTGTGGGAGGGACACCTTGACAGTGACAAGACAATGATGGGGAAGTGCAGGGGCTGTAGGGGTCCGGAGGGGGATAAGGAGGCAGGTCGTATAGAATTTTCTTTTCTGTTGCTTTCTGGCAGGCTTCCTCCCCTTTCCTGGCACATCCGACCCTGGTCCATCCCTATGCAAAGCGCTGGTCATTGTAGGAGTGACATTACTTAGCCCTTCCTGTGATCCTACCCGGGGGATGACCCCTTAGTTCCATGTCACAGATGAGGACGGCAAGCCTCAGGGAGGTAAGCCCAAACAAGGTCACATACATGTGAGCCCCCCAGCCCCCTCGCAGCCTGCAGCTCTCCTTCCCACTTCCAGCCTCGGCCACCCCAGCACGCCATCAACTCTGTCCATCTTCCCGCTAAGCCCTGAGGCCTGAGCTCAGCCATCCTGGGGAATCACGGGGGGGAGCGAGATTGGACAGGGGCAGCTGGGGCATGAACCCAGGATTCCCCAGAGAGATTCCCAGAGAGAATCTAACAAATAAATAAAATCTTAAAAAAAGAAAGAAAGAATGTAAGCTCCGTGAAGTCAGGGAATTTTGTCTTCCTGTTTTATGTCCACCACCCGGAAACATGCTTAGAACATAGTAGGTGCTCAGCAAATATTTGCGGAATGAATGACTCGCTTAATGACTGTAAAGCTCTTAGATATTTGACACCCCAGTGGCAGCCAGGGCCACGCCTGAGGATGGCATCGGAGCTGAGGGTAGGGGTTGGCAGTCCCCGCAGGAGCCAGGCCCCCATAAGAAGGGCATCCACGTCAGGGGGAGCACCATTGTTCCAGGGGGTTAATGGCACCCAGGAAGACAACTAATTATGAAATGTACTGCAGACAACTGGAGAAAGAAGGTAAAATATGGAAAGCTAGGATGAGCCTGGTGGATGGGAATTCAGGTCTAACAGCGAACTTTTTCTTAATATATGTAAATTCTATTAGTTAGGTTCTCCAGAGAACCAGAACTATAGGATGAACACTGGGAAAGAGTGTTGTTGTTGTTTTAAAGATTTTATTTATTTGACAGAGAGAGACAGCAAGAGAAGGAACACAAGCAGGGGGAGTGGCAGAGGGAGAAGCAGGCCTCCCGCCAAGCAGGGAGCCCCATGCAGGACTCGATGCCAGGACCCCGGGATCACGACCTGAACTGAAGGCAGATGCTTAATGGACTGAGCCACCCAGGTGCCCCCATTTGCGAACCATTGTAGTAATAATTAATCTGGGCAAGAAACATCGATGGATGCTGAACCCTATGGGTGAAAGTGGGATAAGGGAAAGGATGTGTCATAGTCTCAAAGTACCTCCCTTCCCCAGTGCTTATTGTGGTCAAGCGCTCAACATTGGTCCCACCAGTCATGGTTCCAACCGATATTAGAAAGGAGAACACAGCATCCCTTCTGTGATGTCTCTGCCCTAAATGGGTGAACAGTGGTCTAATCATAAGGAAGGCGAGGACAAGCCCGAATTTGAGGATTGTCTACAAAATAACTTCCCTGTAATCTTCAAAATGTCAAGGCCACGAAATTCAAAGAAAAGCCACAAACTGTTCTAGACCTAGGGGGACCAGAGAGATGCGACGACTGGGTACAATGTTTGATACCGTATTAGATTTTTTTTTTTTTTTTTTACCCTAAAAGGATATTTTTTTTGGACACTGAAGAGCAGTTTTGAAACTGTTTCGAGATAAAAAGTGAAAAGAAATGCCTTTCTCCTGACTGACTCCTGCTGGCCTGCAGGGTTCATTCTGGACGAGCTCCTAAGGGAACTTCCTGTGATGGGTTGGGTGTGACCTCCTGTGACCTCCATCGTGCTCCTACTGTTCCGGGAGCCCCTGACACTCTTTTCTGATAGTATCTATGCTTCATCCCTGCTGGCCTCAGAGGTCCCTGGGACCAGGTCCCCAGGCCCTGTTTGGATCACGGCACAGATCAGACTCTCAAAACACAGCGACTCCGTCTCAACAGAAGGGTGTATCTGGGGGTACAGTTCGACCTCACCTCTTTGCCTGGGGCTCAACCAAGGAAGCTGTTGGTCTGGCTGTTGGAGGAACCCGTGTCTCAGTGCACCCACGAGTCAGGTCTGGTGGGGTGGCCTGGGAGAAATATTTAGGTTTAAGGCGAGTTGAGATCTCATCCCCTGGACCATGACCTTGCCGAAGAGGCTTCTCAATGGGGCAAATTCTCTTACACCTTTGACATCACTGGTGTGCTCAGTAAGCACGCGGGGTGGGGAGAAATGGGGGGAGAGCAGGGAGGGGGAGGCCTGGGCTACCTAGACGACCCCTCCCCCACCCCAGCAGACCCCAGCAGACCCCAGCAGACCCCGCCAGGCTCCAGGATCAGAATGCTGAGGGTCCTGGAGGAGTGACCAGCTATGTTCCGAGGAAGAACGGACATCCCAGATGTTAAGAGCCTACAGGAATGGTTAGGCTTTCTCCCTTCTGCTTCCTGCTGAGCTAAGACTGGCCACATGCGTGGTTGATGCCAGATGCTTTCCGAGATGGGGTGCTGGGGCACCTGTGCCTGTGGGCGCGCAAGACGGTCCGGGCTCCGGCCCTCGGTTCTCATCTCCCGGCGTGGGTGGAGCGCCCCCTTGTGGGGGCGGACGAGTGTGACGGTACAGGAAGGGCCTGAGGAAGCTCTGGGCCCCGTGGGAAGGTTCCAGGATCCAGGAGGGGAGACAGGGGCCCGGCCAGCCCGGGGCGGAGCCTGACAGGGAGTGCCTCGCCCGGAAGGGAGGGCAAAGGGCTACGTAGTCCGCCTGCCCCACCCCACTGACAAGAGTCCCAGTCACCAGGCCACGCTCTCTGTCCCGGGGCCCTAGAGGGGTAAGTGTCCTTCTGAAACCCACCTTGTCTCTTTCCTGCGGTTTGGGTGGGAACTTCTTTCCTCCTTGAGGGTCCAAACGCCCCGTCCCCTCTGCTTAGCCTTGTGCCAGGCAGGGGCCACAGCTGCCGCCCCTCAGTGTGGCCCAGTCCCCCTGCATTACTTTCAGAGGCCCAGGAGATGCGGTGGGGGATGGGATGGGGGGGGGAAGGCAGGGAGAGAACTTTCCAGACCCCTCCCCCGCTGACATTAGCATCAGAGCCAAGGGAAGGGCAGCCGGGCCCAGAAGCGGGGACACCTCTTCTAGACAAGCTCTAGATCCCCGCTCCCTCCTCTGTCACCCTACAACAGAGCCCAGGATCCCAAGCGGCTGGAGCACTGGGGGACGCCCAGACAGAGCCCTCGCTGGACCAAGTCCTCCAGGAGCGGGATGAAGCCATTGCTAAGTGAGAGGCAGATGCTTGCGGGTGGTTGGGGGCTGTTGGGAGGGCAGTGGGTGGCTCACCCTCAGGGCTCTGTCCTGCTAGAGGAGAGGAGGTGAGAAGTCAGGTGTTCCCGCAAGGAGAGCCACGGAAGCGCTCACCCTGTCACAAGGCAGGGGGCTGTGGCCACGCAGCAGACGCGCGGGGTTCAAGCCTCGTGCTGCTCTCCCCACCACCTGCAGGAAGCAGGCACTGGAGGCCGAGCTGGACACATGCAAAGCCAAGTTGCGCGCCGTGGAGGCCCAGCTACTGGAGGTCCTGGAGGAGAAACTGAGGCTGAGGCAGGAGGTGGAGGCCTGGGAGGTAGTGTGGGAACGCCAGCCGGGCCAGGGAGCCATGGGGAGAAGGGAAAGGGCACAGGGTTGGCCTTGAACCTGCTCTCCCGCCCCCAGGAGGACATGCAGCAGCTGGTGAGGCAGCGGGTCGAGAGTCAGCTGCAGAGGGAGTCCAGGGGCACTCTGGGCACCCCCCTGGGCGCCCGAACTGCGAGGGTCCCCTGGGTCCGGTTCCCCTTGGGTCGGTGGGGACGCTGGCGGTGACAGAGCTCAGCCCAGGACCTTGGCAGCAGTGTCTTTATTCATTAAAGCTTGAGGTCTGACCACCTCCGTACCCTCACGCTCTCTCGGTGCCCGCCCGAGTCCTTTTGCGCAGAAACATGGAGTGGGCCGCAGGGCCTGAAGCCGGGGGCTTCCTGCTTCCTCTCGTCAGCCACTCTTAGGCCAGGAAGCCTCGGATGGCAGCCACAAAGTCCTGGGGGCAGTCGGCGTGGACCCAGTGGCCGGCATGGGGCACAGTCTGCATCTGGGCTCGAGGGAAGAGACGCCTGATCTCAGCGTGGTGGCTGGGGCTGTACGTCGTCGAAGAGAAGGCCGCGCCGAAGCGGTCAAAGTGGGAGGTTGGGGAGAGACAGAGATGCGGAAGCAGAGCAGGGAGAAGAGAGCACATGAGCCCACACGCTCAGGAGTGTTTCTGAGTTCTCAGGCAGCCCCTGCCCACACTGAAGCCCTCCCCAAGGCAGGATCCCTAGGCTGGGACCCCTACCACCACCGCCCCCTAAAACTGACTTACCGCACGTATTTTGAGTTTCCACCCAGAAGGAAGAGGGATGGCCCAGGGTAAGATTCTTGTCGTGGTGGGAAAGCCAAGATCTTGTCCAAATGCTGGGCCAATGCTTCCAAGTTCACCCTCCACATGAAATGTCCATCTGCCTCCACCAGGTTGGTGAGGAGGAACTGACGCTCTGCCAAGTCCTGGAGGGGGTGGGTCCGATAGTTGGGGGAGGGGAGTCTCTGTGTGAGGTCTGGGGCTGCCACTCTTCCCTTACCAGGTCCCAGCCCACACCACCACCCAGGGATGGGTGTGTTACTTGGATAACAGTGCTGAGCTGCTCGTCGGCCAGCTTTCGGGCAGAGGAGCGGGGCACCCCATCTGCGATGTCTACAGCCCTCATAGCGGCCATGTAGGATGGGAAGTTGGAGCTCGGTGTGGTCTCCACTGGGCTGATGTCCACAGCAATCAGGCGTTCTACCAGCTCCGGCTGTTTAAGAGAACCACACTTGGGACCGGCCTTATGGCAGGCACAGTGAGTCTCAGGCAGGGTTCCCAGATCCTGAATCTGGCCACCCAAGGCCTGGCTGAGTCCCAGGTCAATTGCTGGTACTCAGAGTCCACACTGGATGCGGGGGAAGCCCCGTACAGGGAAGGCTCACCCACCCTCTGGAGTGCCAGCAACATGGCTGTCTTGCCTCCCATGCTGTGGCCAATGAGGACGCAGGGCACGAGGCCCAGCTGGGGCAGGAGGTCCTGCAGGTCCTGGCTCATGGCCTCGTAGCTCATGTCTGGGCTGTGGGGGCTGTCACCGTGGTTCCGTGCATCCACCGTGAGCACCTGCGGAGTGGAGAGAGGGCGGGCAGAGCCGGCGTCCACATTCAGGGCACAGACAGCCCAAGGCATGGCATTCCTGCGGGCTGAGGGGCGTAGAGAGCCTGGGGGAAGATCGTGAAGTGGAAAAACGGCCCCGATGGTGAGTTCTCAGCCCTGGGAGGCCAGACGGAGGACCTGGGGCTGCTCTGCCAGGGAAGAGAAGGCCCAAGGAGCATGACCCTGTGTCTGAAGGTTTGGCCTTGCAGGGTGACCACCCAGAGGGAGCAGGTGCCAAGAATTCCCGCCAGCGGAGCACAGAAGGGCGGGCTACTTCCTGCATGAGGCGGCAAGCTCCCGGTCATCCCTGGTGACGGAACGGGCTGGCCCCTCGACCGCGGGACGGCGGAGCCCCAGCTCAGCGTGGAGCACGCGCACGGCAGCTCCCACCCACGAAGGACGGGGGGCGCAGCACGAGCACGAACGGGGCCACCTAGGGCCGCGGGGTGCCGCGCGGCCTCCATCCCTTCCCCAGGCCGGCTTGGGGAGACCGGCCCCGCCTCCGCGGGCCCCGCCTCTCCCGGAAGCTCACCCTGCGGCCGGTCTGCCGGGCGAGGGCCCGGGCGACGGAGCTGAAGTTGGTCTTGGAGCCGAAGAGCCCGTGCAGGAGCACCAGGGCCGGGCGCGCCGCCTCTCCGTCCAGAAGCTTGTAGGAAAGCAGCACCGACCTGGAGGGAGGCGCGAGGGCGGGGGAGGGGTCTAGGCCGGCTGGGGAAGGGGTCCCGGGGAGCGGCCGGGGCGGGGGCGGGGGCGGGCGCAGACGGAGGAGGCGGGGCCGTCGCGGCCGGACTGACCGGGGAGGAACGACGGACGGCCTCCCACGCGGCGCCCTTCACTGACCTCGGCTCGGCGCCGCTTCGGCCACTGCTGCTGGGTGCGACGGGCACCCTGGGGAAGCTGAGGCTGCAGGGGCCGAGCCCCCTAGGGGGGAGCCTCCAGGAGCGGGTCCAGCGGAGCATGCCCGGGAACAGCGGCCGGCGCTCACCGCGGCGGGTCCCCCTCGCTCCGCCTCCTGCCTTCGCTCAGGACCCCGCCCAGTTCCGACTGTAGCTCCGCCCTCTTCCCCGCCCACTAGTACGGACTACCCCGCCCCCGCCCTCGTTTCCTTACGTAATCCCAGGATACAGTGTGTTTCCCCAGCTCCGCCCCCTACGTCATTACGTCATCCCCTCAGCCTCCGCGCCGGCAGGCGGGAGAACCGCCCCTGGCCACGCCCCGGGCGGAGCCACCTTGTTCCCTGGTTACGCCCTCGCGAAGCTCCGCCCAGCCTCTTCCGGCATCGAAGCCTCGTGGCGATTCAGGGTCCTGTGGCATGGGAGTCCCATCCCCGCCGCTCGGAACGTCCCGGATTTGGGGCGCGAGCTTTGGGCGCCGGTGGGGCAGGTTCTTGGAGAGCGGAGGAAGCCCTGCCTTGGCCCGCGCCCGCCCCGCACCTGGCCTGCTCCTCTGCCTTCACGCACCGCCTCGGGTGGGCGTCATACTTTCAGTGCCGCGGGCGGGCGGGGAGGGGCCCTCGTCGTCGGGGCGCCGGCTTGGGGGCGCCGTGCTGCCCAGCCGGGGGCCCAGGCAGGCCGGGTGGTGCCCCTCTTCCCCATCCTGAAGTCCTCGACTGGAGAGGTCATCTCCAACCACCCTCCGCGCCCGCCCTTTACAGATGGGGAAACTGAGGCAAATGGCTGCACAAGAGGCAGGACCAGAATCGCTGTCTGATGTGACGTTCTTTTTTTTTTTTTTTCTTGGTCCTTGTCCCCCACCACCCACCCTGGCCATCCTACCGGCTCTTCCACCCATGCTTCCTATGAACTCCCCAACCCGAAAACTACATCTGCACCTGCCTTTTACTTCCCAGCCCCAGGACTCCCTCTGCTGGATGCTGCGGGGGCCTTCAGGATAGCCAACGGCCCAACTCCTGCACCGCTTTAGAGGTCCAGGATAACTGCCACCTCCTCAAAAGCCTTCCCGGATTTCCCCAGTTGAACCTCATCTCTTCTACCCCATGTTCTCAAAGCTGGCTTTCTCTGTGTCCACCGCAGTCTGGGAGCTCCTGGTGGACTGGAGACACGTTTTTGTTGATCTGGGGCAAAGTGCAATAGTAATCATTTTACTGAATGATTGTGAAGAGATTTGAGGCACTCGCTGAGGCTTAGGTGAAGGTCCACCTAGGGGCTGGGTCAGTGCCCCTTGCAGGCCCCAGCCAGGCCTCTCCCTCTTCAGGGCAGGCCTGATGGAGTCAAGACCTGTAGGACGCATCTGAACTCCAAGATGTTATAAATACCTTGCCCAGTGAGATGGCTCCCACCTTGAGTCAGCCCCGGGACTGGCAGTTGTTTTGTTCTAACGAGAGAACGGCTTCGAGGTCACCGGGGACGCTAAGCACACCAGGTGGTGCGATGATTTGTTGTCAGAGTAGTCGTTAGGGGACTGATGAGCACATCTGAGCCCTGGATGGGGGCTGGACCGAGGCATGGGAGGGGTCCTTGGAGGAGACATCAAGCAGGGTGTTTTTCTAGAATTGGTGGTTGAAGGGGCAGGGGGTGGACATAACGTTGGTGATTCAGAAGGTTAATATTTCAAACGTGGTTTTAAACCACTCTCCACCTCCTCCCCAGCCTACTGTCTAGCCAGGCAACCTGAGCCTGGCCCATGACCCTGGACCATCCGCTCAGAGCCCTGGGTCTGTGGCAGAATCAGTCTGGAGACATTCCTGAGACCTGGCCAAAGCCCCATCACGTGGCTGGTTAGGGCCTGGGAGCAAGCAGAAAAACCAGTTGGCTTGAGGTTTCCACTTCAGAGCAAGCGGTGGGGCCTGGGTAGGGGTTGTTGCCACCTGGGAAGGATTCTGGTGTTGGTGTGTTGGGGAGGGGTCAAAATGGGGGCTGCCCACCCTTCCGCAGCTTGTTTAGCAACTGGCTAACTCCAAACTGGTTTGTGAGGGTCTCTCTCTTGGAGTGGGGGGGTGTCCAGCCCTTGGTAGGGGGGAGGCCTTCTGGAGCCCCAGAAATGCTGAGGTCGTGTGGGGGAGGGGGCAAAGGGGTGTGAATGAGACCGCCCTGGGAGTCTTTGTTCCCAGCATCCCGGCTCCCAGGCGTCCCCAGGTCCCTGTGAACTGGGAGGGTGTTGTCATCCTCATTTTACTGCTGAGAAAATGGAGACGCGGGAGGGGACTAACCCAGCTCCAGTCACTCAGCACGTGCGTGGCCCAACCCGAATTCCTTCCCAGGAATTTGACTCCTAGTGCAGTGCTCGCGGTCGTCACCGCCCTTCTGGCTGGGAATCTGGGGCCTCCGAAGGGGTGCGGCCAGCGGCGGCAGGGACACTGCGCCCCGGGGGCGGCAGCGCGGAAGGGGTTAAGACGGGGAGGCGGCGGGTGTCCCGTCGCCGCACCTGGCTCAGTATCGGTCACGTGGCCGGGGTTTCACCTGCCCCGCTGAGCAGGGACAATCGGGCCGCTTGTTTCCAGGTTGGTCGCCATGGTGACAGGAGTGTGCCAGGGGAGGTCAGCAGGGCAAATTCCTGCCTGCTGGCCGGGTGGGGCCAGAGTGTCAGTCGTGCCGTGGCGGGGCTCCCAGGAGACCCCTGGAGGCTTCCCCAGGGCGGGCCGCTAGGCGATTCCCCGCCCAGCCTCCTCCGGTCCCGGCCACGCAGCCTTCTCAGATTCGGATCCTGTGTTTTTTAAGCTGCCGGGACTTTTCTGTGCATTACCTTGTTGAATCCCCATTGCAGCCTTTCCCGCTGGGGCATGGTAATCCTGGCGCCTCCCCCAGACTCACGGAGCACTTCCAGAACGTTCCCTCTTTCCTTCGTCCCTTCAAAAATAACAGCTACTTTGGAGAAAGTATGCACCTTTCTAGACACAGCCATGAGCAAGACGAGAAACTCGGGAACCACACAGCAGTGGATGGTGTGGAGTATTTTTTTTCTCCCTAGCAGGTCGGGGAGGCCCCTGGGGCCATCGATAGAAGGTAGGGAGTGCACAGGGCCCAGAACATCTCTGGGTCCCCTCTCTGCCACCTCCAGGCCCCCTCCCCACATTCCCTCCCCTCTGAGTTTCCCACCAGGCCACACACCTTCATGTCCTGCTTTGCTCCCCTCAATCCTCTGCTCCAGAAAGGCCCCCAGGTCCTGCTGGCTGCAACTCTGTCGACATTTTTCCCACCTCCAGACCCATGTGCACACGGTACCCCCAGTCACAGCCTCCTTGAAAGCATAGATCTTAAAGTAGGGAGGTGAGGAGTCGGGGTGGCGGGCTGGGCGGAGGGGGTGGACCCAGCCCACTCTATTCCCCTGGGAAAAACACCAGCCCGCAGGGGACACTGCAGCCCCCCCTGCCTGCATTCAGGAACCTTTATTTATTGAGCACCTACTATGTGCTAGGCACTGGGGTTGCAAGGATGATCCCAGATCCACTCACAGACCTGACAGTCTGGTGGAGAGGGAGAAGCAGGCTTCCCGCTGAGCAGAGCTCAATCCCAGGACCCTCGGATGTGGGATGTGTAATCGCACACACGCACACGCAGTAAATATGCAAAGGAAGGTGGAGAGAGAAAGGAGGGGTGCCTCTGGCGCTGGGTCCAGGTAGTGCCCCTGCGCAGAAGTGATGCTTGAATGGAGGTTGGAAAGATGAGTAGGAGTCGGGGCAGATGAAGGGCTTACAATGGAGGAGGGTTGGGAAGTTGGGAACATCACGTGCGATGGCAGAGCCCTCCCCTCTCCCAAGGCAGAATCTTGGGAGTCCTTCTAGGGGCATCTTCCTTACCTCCCCTGCCGCCACCCAATCCCTCCCCCAGTTACTATGGATTTTTATCTTCTACATAACTCTGATATCCATTCTCTGGTGTCCAAATCCACGACCCCATCCCTTTCCCGGGGTGGCCAGCTCCTTGTCCATTTCCCTACACTGTAGTCAGCGTGATCTTTTCCAAACATATAATGTATTTCTGGGTTCATCTAGTTGGTTCCTTCCTATGTCTTCCTTCTTTTCCGTGCTCATTGCTACTGGGGATGCATAGGTCTGACCCAAGAGTAGAAAAGCTGGTTTGTGTGTTTCAGGAGCTAAAGCCCTTAGGGGAAGGGAATTCCTCTGCAGAGACCAGAGCTTGGCCCAGAATGGGAGGGGCGTCTGTTGCCCACTTCTTGGCTTCTGGGCAGGCTCCCCAGAAGCCTCCCCAGGAAACAGCTCCAGGGGTCTACTAGGCTGGCAGAACCACAGGCAGCTTGCAACATTCTCCCTGGTCCCAAGCCCAAAGCAGACACAGTACCAGGACTGAAGAGGCCACTGAATCAAGGTGACAATGTCTCAGCAGTGACCACTGTTTCCTGAGGGCTGGATACTGTCCAACCTGTCCTTCTTCCAGCCACCAACCTCCCCTCCCCCTATCCCAAACAAATTTGGGCCTGCTGAATATCCTGGAATCGTGGCCCCAACCCAGGGGGACTGAAGTTCAACGTGACCCCCACTGCTGGGGCAGAACCAGGCGTCACAGAAATCATGGCATTGTATGTCTAAGTTTAGAGACTGACTTTCATAATTGTGATAATACCACGCACATCCGTCTGCAACTGACTTTCTTTTTAAATCAATAATCCAATAATCCATTCAACAAATATTTACTGAACACATGCTAGAGCTGAGTATGAATTTTTAAAAGAATTATTTATTTACGTAGAGAGAATTCAAGCAGGGGGGAGGGTAGAGCCTAACTTGGGACTCGATCCCATGGCCCCCAAATCATGACCTGAGCCAAAATCAAGAGTCAGACGCTTAACTGACTGAGTCACCCAGGCGGCCTGATTTTTGTTTTTTTAATGCCAAGTACGAATTTTAAAGCTAGAGATATGGCGATTACATGGTTCTGTTTCTCAAGCAACACAAAAAACCAAAACCCTAAATCCCCTACTTTTGTATTCTCCATTGGGGGGACAGGCTGCAAAGAAATAAAGAAATAAGTGTGTAAGTATAAATTGTGCAAGTTCAGTGAGCAGGGTGCTGTGTTTGCTAGTAATTGGGGTTGGCAATATTAAGTAGGATGGTAAGGAAAGGCCTCAGGTAAGGTGATATCTGAAGGATAAGAAGGAAGCAGTCATATGAATGCCAGGGGAAAAGTGTCCTACACAGAGATAACAGTGTATGCAAAGGCCCTGCGGTGCACAGAGGAAGCAAGGGGAGCAAGGCATGAGGTAGGTAGGCTGGAGTTGGTCCAAGCGGGAGCCTGGTAGGGAATTTGATTTTTATTCTACGAAAAACGAGAGCTGGGGAAGGGTTTAAGGAGGGACAGACATGCATTTTTATAGGACTCTTTGGGTACATAGTGAAAGATGGAGGAACAGAATGAAGGGCACATGGAGGTGGGGAAGGAGAATCAGCTTGGGCACTACTGTGGTTGTCCAGTTAGGACACGATGTCCACTTCTGGCTGGGAGGTGGCCGTGGAGGTAGAGAAAGGTAGATTTCAGATATGTTTTAGAGGTAGAATCAGCAAGATTTGATGAAGAATTGGATGGGTAGAGAGGACAATGGGGAGGGAAAGGGAGGGGTCTAGGACAACTCCTAGGTTTCTGGACAGACCACCTGGGCAGGTAGTTGTGCTATTTACAGAGCTGGGGAAGGCTGGTGAGGAACTTTCCACCCCCTACAAGGTACTAGTAGGGAGGGACAATCTAGAGTTTTGTTGGTGGTGGTGTTTTTAAGATTTTATTTATTTATTTGTCAGAAAGACAGAGAGAGAGCAGAAGCAGGGGGAGTGGCAGGCAGAGGGAGAAGCAGGCTCCCCACTGAGGAAGGATTTCCTGTTGCGGGACTCGATTCCAGGGCCCTGGGATCACGACCCAGGCAGAAGGCAGATGCTTAACGGACTGAACCACCCAGACGTCCCACGATCTAGAGTTCTACCTGACGCATGTTAAGGTCGAGTTGCCCGTGAGATACTGGTAATAGTCAACATTTGTTGAGTGATTACCATGTGCTAAACACTGTTCTAAGTGCTTTATCTATTTACTGATTTCGTCCTCATAAGAGCTGTATTATTTTATTTGTTGGTCCCTCTTTAGAGCTAAACGCATTGAGCCGCAGAGAGGTTAATTAACTGCCCACCATCCCAAAGCTTGGACGCTGCAGGGCCGGGATCCAGTCCCAAGTGGTTGGGCTCCAGGAGCCACGCCATTGTTAACCACTGTGCCCCACCACCTCCAGGGCACCCAAGGAGGCAGCTGGATGCCTGCATGGGGAGCTGGGAGGGGAGGTCTGGGAACTGGAGAGTGTTAAAGCAGTGGGAATGGGTGAGACAATCAAAGGGTTCAACAGAGCATCAGAGGAAGAGAAGAAGGCCCAGGAAGAAAGACAGTGGCAGGAGGAGGGCTGGGGAGGGACGACGGAGAGGGACTGGTCCCAAAAAGCAGGGGAACTGAGGTTCTGAGGAGGAGGAAGCAATCACCTATGTCAAAAGTTGCCGAGAGTGAGTAAGCTCTGGATAGAAAAGTGACCGTAGGCCATGGCAACCTGGAGGCCACTGGGGACCTTGCCAAGAGCGGTTTGGAGTGCTGAAGGAGTGGGGGCAGGAGCAGACAGGAAAGGCTGATTGGCACGTGGGAGTAGAGGAGGCAAAATCCTCTGGGATGGTCTTTGTTTGGAAATGTGAAGTCAAGAAAAAAACTTTTTTTTTTTTTTGGCAAGAGAAAGAAGGTATTTCTTTTTTTCTTAATTCTTTTTTTTTTAAGATTTATTTATTTATTTATTTGGCAGAGAGAGATCACAAGTAGGCAGAGCAGAAGGCAGAGAGAAAGCGGGGAAACAGGCTTCCCACTGAGCAGAGAGCCCGATGTGGGCTTGATCCCAGGATCCTGAGATCATGACCTGAGCCGAGGAAGGCAGAGGTTTAACCCACTGAGCCACCCAGGCACCCCTTGATTTTTTTTTTTTTAAATGGCAGCCCGTTTGTACTGGTTAGGACATCTCAGGCTGGAACCCCAAGTCACACGGGCTTAAGCAATAAGATCTAAGGAGGGTGAGGACCCAGGGAGCTGACAGTGACTACCGGACAGAAACCGTTTCCAGGGCTCCACGTTCCACCTCTCCAGACCGATGTCCTCACGTTGGCCTCATGGCTTCTTGGGCTCATTCTCTCTGGGGTTCAAGTTGGCGATAGAATTCCAGACGTTACCACCCGTCCAAGGAAAGTCAGGGTGCTGTCTTAGAAAATGTGGAAGCCTTTTCCTGCTGCCCACCCCCAGCCCCATCTTCCCTCCTGTCTCATTGGCCACAACTGCCACATGCGCACTGTAAACCAGTCACCGCGGAGTGAAAGAGATCAGCCACCATGACTGGCTTCCTCTAATTGGGAATTATCCCCAGAACTGCAGGTACCCAAGGATGAGTAAAACGAGTATGGCACACCCTTGCATGCTCTGTATTGAAGGACAAAGTTATCTGGAAGTGGAATTTCTGGGTGTTGGAGGATCTTTATAAGGGACTTTTATTTGATTGTTTTTATATAGAAATGGCCAGGTTGCCCTTTGACACTGTTGTATCAATATATGGACGAGATGCAGGGCATGCAGCCTGGGCTCTAGCGGACCAGACTGCCTGGGTTCAAACCCCAGATCCCTTGTGCAAACTTTGGGCAAATGGTAGAACACTTCTATGCCTTGGTTTTCCCATCTATAAAATGGGGATGATGACGCAAATACCACTATTTTATCAGCACTTGTGCCTAAAAATTATGAAGAGGGAGGGGCGCCTGGGTGGCTCAGTGGGTTAAGGCTCTGCTTTTGGCTCGGGTCATGATCTCAGGGTCCTCAGTTCGAGGTTGGAGACCCGCATCGCATAGAGCTCTCTGCTCAGCAGGGAACCTGCTTCCCACTCACTCTCTGCCTACTTGTGATCTCTCTGTCAAATTAATAAATAAAATCTTAAAAATAAATTATGAGGGACGCCTGGGTGGCTCAGTTGGTTAAGCGGCTGCCTTCGGCTCAGGTCATGATCCCAGCGTCCTGGGATCGAGTCCCACATCGGGCTCCTTGCTCGGCAGGGAGCCTGCTTCTCCCTCTGCCTGCCACTCTGTCTGCCTGTGCTCACTTGCTCTCTCTCTCGCTCTGTCTCTGACAAATAAATAAATAAAATCTTTAAAAAAAAAATAAATTATGAAGAGGGAGATGCTGAGCTGTTTGTTTCTCCCAGCTCCTGGTTTGTTAGTTTCCTGACACCTCCATATCCTTTACCGAATCCCTTAACCCCGTGCATGCCTCTCTGGACATAGTCCCCCCAGTAAAACCTCTGCCCTGTTGCAGCAGGTGTCGGAATTTCCTTCCTTTTTAAGGCTGAATCACATTCCATTGCACGGGTGGACCTCATTTTGCTCTCCATTTACCCACAGATGGACATTTGCGTTGTTTCCACTCCTGGGCCATTGTGAACAGGCTATGAACACGGGCGTGCAAATATGTCTTTGAGATCCCGCTTCCAATTCTTATGGGTATAGACCCAGAAGTGGAATGGTTTGATCACAAGGCAGTTTTATTTTTAATTTTTTAATTAAAATTTTTAAATGTATCTTCTTATTACTTCTTTATTTTTTAATTTTTTGAAGTGACACTGTATTGTTTTCCATTTTACATTCCCACGAACAGTGAACGAGGGTTCCAATTTCTTCACATCTGCAACACCAGGTTTTTTTTTTTAAGATTATTTATTTATTTGACAGAGAGAGAAAGTTCACAAGTAGGCAGAGAGGCAGGCAGAAGGAGGGGGAAGCAGGCTCCCTGCTGAGCAGAGAGCCCGATGTGGGGCTCGATCCTAGGATCCTGAGATCATGACCTGAACCAAAGGCAGAGGCGTTAACCCACTGAGCCACCCAGGTGCCCCCAACATCAGTTTTTTTTTCTTCCTTCCATCCTTTTTCTTTTTCTAGAGTAGCCATCTCTCTCTCTCTCTCTCTTTCTTTTTTTTTTTTTTTTAAAGATTTTATCTATTTATTTGACAGAGAGAGATCACAAGTAGGCAGAGAGGCAGGCAGAGGTAGAGGGAGAAGCAGGCTCCCTGCTGAGCAGAGAACTAGATGTGGGACTTGATCCCAGGACCCTGGGATCGTGACCCAAGCCAAAGGCAGACGCTTTAACTGACTGAGCCACCCAGGCGCCCCTCTCTCTTTCCTTTTTTTTAAGAGGAGCCCAACAGGACTTGATCTCATGACCCTGAGATCAAGACCTGAGCTGAGATCTAGAGTCAGACCTGAGCCCCTCAGGCAACCCTATAGTGGCCATCTTTTTTTTTTTTTTTTTGTCAGAGAGAGTGAGCGAGCACAGACAGACAGAGTGGCAGGCAGAGGCAGAGGGAGAAGCAGGCTCCCTGCTGAGCAAGGAGACCGATGTGGGACTCGATCCCAGGACGCTGGGATCATGACCTGAGCCGAAGGCAGCCGCTTAACCAACTGAGCCACCCAGGCGTCCCTATAGTGGCCATCTTAATGAGGGTGAAGTATTATCTCATCGTGGTCTTGATTTGCTTTCCCCAATGATTAGTGACGTTGAGCACCTTTTCATATGTGCTTACTGGCCATTCATATATTGTCTTTGGAGCAACGTCTATCCAAATCCTTTGCCTGTTGTTGAATTGACTCTTTTTGTAGGTGTTGAGTTTTAGGAGTTCTCTATATATGTTGGATATTAATCCCTTAGCAGTTGTATGATTTGCTGCTCCCATTGTCTCCCATTCTGTGGGTTGTCTTCTCACTCTGTCCGTAGTATCCTTTGATGCACAAAGTTTTAAATTTTCCATCGGGTCCAGTTCGTCTATTTTTTTTCTTTTGTTACCTGTGCCTTTGGTGTTATAGCCAAGATATTGGTGCCAAGTCCAATATTGTGAAACTTTTGTTGTATGTTTTCTTCTAAGAGTTTTATAGGCTGAGCACTTAAAAAAAAAAAGATTTTATTTATTTGAGAGAGAGAGAGAGACAGCGAGAAAATGACCAAGAACCAGGTGGGGGGCCTTCTGGGTGGCTCAGTGGGTTAAAGCCTCTGCCTTCGGCTCAGGTCATGATCTCAGGGTCCTGGGTCAAGCCCCGCATCGGGCTCTCTGCTCAGTGGGGAGCCTGCTTCCCCCTCTCGCTCTGCCTACTGTTCTGCCTGCTTGTGATCTCTGTCTGTCAAATAAATAAATACAATCTTTTAAAAAAATCTCTCATTAAAAAAAAAAAAGAACAAGGGGAGTAGCAGAGAGAGAGGGAGAAGCAGACTCCCTGCTGAGCAGGGAACCCGATGTGAGACTCGATCCCAGGACCCTGAGATCATGACCTGAGCCAAAGGCAGAGGCTTAACTGACTGAGCCACACAGGTGCCCCTCTTTTTTTGTTGCTGTTTAAGATTTTATTTATTTATTTGAGAGAGAGAGAGAGAGAGAGAGAGAGAAAGCAGGGGGAGGGGCAGAGGGAGAGGGAGAGAGAATCCTAAGCAGACTTGGAGCTGAGTGCAGAGCCCAGTTCCGGGCTGGACCTCATGACCCTGAGATCACGACCTGAGCCAAAACCAAGAGTCAGATGCCTAACCGGCTGTACCACGCAGGTGCCTCAGAAAAGCTTAGCTCTTAGGTCTTTGGTCTATTTTGTGTTAATTTTTGTATATGGCATTATATAAAGGTTTAGCTTCATCTTCTGTGTGTGGGTATCCACTTGTCCTAGCACCATTTGTGGAAGACTCTAGACTAGATGATTATTTCTCCGTTAAGTGTTCCTGGCACCCTTTTGGAAATCATTTGACCACATACATGACCGTTCATTTCTGGGTTCTCTCATTCTGTTTCATTGGTCTCTTTGTCAATACCATACTGCTTTGATGACTCTTGCCTTGTGATACGGTTTGAAATCTACCAGTGTGGGTCCTTCAACTTTGTTCTTTTGGCACCCTGGACGTGAACCTTGTCTCTCACTCACTGGGCATCAGCTCCATGCTGGCATTAAGCTAAGCCTGGGGCATACGAAGGTGAACAGGGTGCTTAGGGCCCCTCCCCAGCAGAGCCGATGGTTTAGTGGCAGGAGAAAGACAAGTTCAGAGGTCATCCCGGGAGGTAGCATGTGAGTTAGCGTAGTCTTTGTGAGTTCCCACTACGGCGTGTTGTGGCTAGCACTCAGAGTACAGAAGGTGCTGGAATGGCTCATGTTCAGATCCCTGCACACAGACCTTGGATTCAGCGGCAGCTTTATGAGCAAGTGACCACGTGCGTGGATGCTGTATCATTGGTTTTTACGAGTCTCTGGTCCTCTTGCTAGATGATGCAGAAGAGATTCATTCTAAAATGAAGTCAGGAAAATACGTGGCTTGAATCAGGCTCGGGGAGGTCATATTATTCTGTTCCAAAGTGTCTTCAAGTAGAAATGGTCAATGAAACTGAGAAATTATTGAGAAGACAATGTAATTTCCTTCTTCTTCTTCTTTTTTTTTTTTTTTAGGTGTCCTTTGTTGAGAGTGTGGTTCGGAAACATTTGTTCACACTGGTGTGTGTGTGTGTGTGTGTGTGTGTTTTAAGTAGGCTCCACGCTGGGTGTGGAGCCCAACCCAGGGCTTGAACTCAATGACCCCGAGATCAAGACCTGAGCTGAGATCAAGGATCTGATGCTTAATTGACTGAGCCACCCAGGCCCCCTTGGTCATTTTGTTCTGATTATGCTTATGTTATGGCCAGCTGATGAGAAACGCTGTGGGATTGTTTGAAAGGGAGAAGGGATTCTGGCAGAGACCGACAAAGGCCATGATGGCGTCCTGGATGGATGGCACTCTGTAGGAACGGGCTGGTGGTCAGGGAAGCTTCCCTCAGCCAAGACACGAAATGACCTCTAAGCTTGCCAGGAGGGGTGAGGCACGGGTGGGGAAATTGCCAAGAACAAAGAAGAGCTTGTGGTGAGGCCCAGGGCCCAGAGAGGGCAGGGTTCATGCAGAGTTGAAGGATGACCGGACGAGTCGGGCCTTGGGGGTTGGGGTGGGGGAGAGAGGAGACAATATGGCGGCGACCGTGGCTCTGGCCCAGGGGTCATGGCAACGCATGCCATGGGGTCTGAGTGGGATTCTGAGAGGCATATTGGGGTGGGGGGGTAAGGGACTGGAAGGATTTTCCAATGTGGTTAAATTCAGGACTTCATCACATGAGGAGTCCCTCAGGTATGCCGAGGTGAGTGGCCTGGAATGGGGCGTAGCCAGGTGGGGAGGTGTGGAGAGGGAGCCTGGAGGAGGAGACCCTCTTGAGCTGTTCCTGAATGATGCTGATGGCCTGGTTGGAGTCATGGCAGCAAGTGGGGAAGAAGACATGTGGACACATCTAGAACACGACCAGGTTGGCAGGTGAGAGGCTGGTCCTTGGCAGGATGTGGCAGGGCCAGCAGCCTAGTCCCATCACCTTATGAGCCTTGGTGGCCTCATCGCGCAACGCGTGACTTGCAGGGTTCTTTGGGGGAGGTGGGCAGGGACGGGATCAGTGACAATATGGCTTCCTGTACAGCTGAGAGTGAGATGCGGCGGGTGACTTGTCCAAGGTCGCTCAGCCCGCACCCCAGCAGGACTCTTGCTCTCTTCCCCGGCTCTGCGAAGCCTCCTTGTCTTGGCACAGATGACCTTTATTGGAGGCCTGCTAGGGGAGGGAGGAGGAAGGTACTGTCTGTTCCTGCAGGCCTGCGGCAGACCTTGACGGAGCCACAATAAATGCCGTGTTTGTTTGATAAAGCACTTGGCTTTGGGTCTCGGCAGGAGGAAGGGCTGGAACAGGTGTGGCAAGAGCAGGGCAGCCCCGCGGCGCAACGGTGGGAGGTGGAGTGGGACAGAGCCGCAGGGCCTGGCAGGGGGTGTCCAGCGCTCTGGATTTTGGAGAAACCCAGAACTTTCTCATGACCCAGACACTGCCCTCAAGTTCCCAGACCCCGGCCTGGCTTTGTAGACCAAAGCATTAACAGTACCAGCTCATGTTCATAGAGATCCTGTCGTGTGCCTCGCCGTGGGCTAGGTGGAAAAGCACATAGGCAGGCCTTCTTTCCACGAACAGGTGCTGGCCTGCGTTGGGTGCTGCGGGCAGATAGAAGGTCAGGACAGTTTCCCCGACCTTGGGGGATGACCTCCTGCTGGAGAGGTCTGACAAGAAGCAACACAAAACGGTGCCATCATGGGGTGAGACTAGGCCTCCCGGGAACCCAGAGGATGGCTCTGCTGGTCCTCCACATGGCCTGATGCTAGTATCATACCCATTTTGTGGATGAGGAAGCTGAGGCCCAGAGGTGTGAACTGCCCTGCTCGGCCGGTTTGGTTCTCCCTAATTTTCTGCAGCAGGGGGTGACAAGGATAAACATGGGGGCCCTCCTGGGTCCTCTGGTTCAACCCCTTGTTGGAATGGTGGAGAAACTGAGACCCAGAAGGGGAAGGCATGTGCTCAAAGGCACCCAGGAAAAGGAAGGGTTCTAGAAACCACCGACTCCCAGTCTCTCCTCCAGCCTGTGGTTTTCCTGGATCCCTCCTGTGAGCCTCCCCTTAGCTTGCGGTCTGTACCCCACAAGTGCCACCACCCCCTTTAGACCCTAAACTCCAAAAAGCATAAGAAGAGTTTGAGTTGGGAGACACCGCGAAACCAGGCCAGGGTGTGTGTGTGTGTGTGTGTGTGTCCTGGGGGTTGGGCTGCGGTGGGCAGGCTGGCTGCAGGGCCCCAGGCTGCAGCTCTGTCCTAGTGTGGCCGGGAGGCATTATGCTCAGGCTGCCTTCTGGAAGCTCTTGGTAAATGAATAACCTTGCTTCCACGTGCAGGGGTCCCTGGGACAAAGAACCCACTCCATGCCCCTCAGTTCCCACTTGTCATCCCCTGGCACACCCAAGGCCCGAGACTGTGGAGGTTTAAGGCAGATGCAACCCCTTTAGCCCTTCTGACCCCCCCACCCCAGCCCCAATTCCATCCCAGACAGGCCCAGAGAAACTTCTCTCGGTTCCCTCCCTCTCCCCTCCTCTTGCTGAACCTCCTTCCTCTCTGACCCTTCCCCCACTGAGCCCCTTCCCATCACTGAGCCCCATCCTCCCCTCATGGAGGCCTCACTGAGTCCTTCTGCTTTTCTGAACCCATACCCCTTCTCTCCAGCTCTCCTAAGGATGAGTCTCCATCACTCACGCCCTCTCCTTCATACTCACTGTTACTCTCCCCCCTTTCCTCCCCCTGCCCCACACTCCGGGCTAGAAGACTGGTTCCCCAAAGACTAATCTGGACCCCAACCCCAACCCCTCATGCTTTCCCGGAATCCTACAGAGAATGACCGAAAGCCGTAATCTCCTTCCTCTTCCTTGGGTCATAAAGGGTGACAGCATGTCGGTTTTCTTTAACTAGAGAATTTTGGGGCAGCCAAGCAGAGCGTTCTACTGAAAAGTCTGGTGGCCACTGGGACCTTCTGCTTTAGCTTTGTTGCAGGCAAAGCAGTTTGAGATACAATATCTATTTGGAAATAATCCCAAGTCTCCCCAAGCCCAAATGCCTGTCCCTTGACCCTCGCTCCCTGTCAACTTGCTAACTTGGCCGAAACCCGCATTATAAGCAAAGCTTTTGGACTCATGGTCTATGTACGCTGATTTTACTTCTCATCTCTCGCTCGCCTTTCTGCCCGCCCCATCTGCCCCCACACCTCTTGCCAAGGCCACCAGGGACCACCTTGATGCTTTGAATCCCCGGCTTACTCCTTAGGCCGCATCAGGCCTGACCACTTCCGCAACCTCGCCTGTCTCTTGACCCTTTTTTCTCTTTGGTTTCTAGACTGACCTCATCTACTCTCCTGGTTTCGGGTGCCACCCGTGTGCTAACGAGCCACATTTACCGCTCCCGAGTCCCAGGTCTCTATACGTGTCCTGCCACTTCCTGGACGTCTCTGCCTGGAGGTCCCCCCGGCTTGCCAAACTCCGTGCACCCAAAACTGAACCCATCGTCTTGCCTCAGTAACCCGGTCTCCTTTTTTGGTAAATGGCACCACCAATCCAATCAGTGACCGAAAATTGGGGTTTTCGGTCAGTGGCAGAAAATTGGGGTTTTCGGTCAGTGGCAGAAAATTGGGGTTAACATAATTTTCCCCCTCTCCCTCACCCCACATATCCAAATGCTTCTCAAGCTCCACTCTTCTTGCTTCCTCCCAGCCCCCATCAGGCCTTGCTCCAGGCCCCACTGCCCCTGACTTCTTTCTGCCTGGACCATCTCAACAGGGATGGCTACGGAGCCTCTTGGATGGTTTCCCCACCTTCATCTCCCTCCTTGAATCCTGCTTCCCCAGGGCGCTGTGGGAGACATATATATATATAAATTTGGGGGGGGGTGGGGGACAATATTTAAGAGCATAAATCTGACCAGGCGTATCTTTCCCTGACTCCCAGAAACACCAGAATAAGGTCCAGAGTTTGTAATTCCACATAGGAGACTCCATGACTTGGCCTCCTCTGGGTCCCTGGGCCTCATCCCCTTCTCTCTTGCACCAAGCCATCTGTCCAGCTGTGGCACAGATCCCGTTTCCTAGCCTGAAACTCCTGTGCCTTCTCCCAGACACAGGTGCTCCCAAGCCTGGTTAAACTCAAGCCCTAAGAGGGTCCCGAGTCCCCTCTCTCTCTTGGTCGAGGGTCCTGGTCAGAAAACGAGGCCCTTCTCTCATCTCTCCTCCTGGTGAGAAGATTCTGCCCAGCTTTACTTTTGAGGCGGTGTTTTACAAAAACAATAGGTCTTTTTGTTCTCCTCTTCCCAGTATGAAATCATCGCACCGAACGTCTCTTTAACACGCACAGGGAAGACTCGGGGGGCAGCCGGGCCGGGGAGGGCGGGGAGTACACACCCGGATAGCACAGGCTAGCGAGGGAGGCCCCCACACCCTTCTGCGGCCTCTCCCACGCCTCTGTCCACCGAACAGGCCGTTACGGCTCATACCCGCCTCTGGAGATTGGGCCTTCAACGTCCGGATCCCCAGTGAGGAGGCCAAATGGCCCCCTAGGGCGCGCCCAGCCCAGTTTCCAACCCCGCTTTCCCCGTTACCCAACGTCTGCCCTCTCTGAGCTTCACTCCCCGCCGCCCCATGAGCAGAAACCAGCCAAGGCCAACCCCGGCGCGGAGGGGATGGGTGGGGGGTGGAGGGTGGTCCGCAGGGAGGCGGACGCCCTTCGGCTCTCAGGACAAGGAGGCGCCCGCAAATGCAAAACGCAAGGCTTTTATTGAAAAATACCCACTGGCCCTCTTCGAGACAGCCGGTCCCCACCCAACGCGGGCCTCGGGGCTGCGGCCCGAAGGGGCTGGGCAGGCGCCGCGGCCCCCGCAGCCCCGCGCTCCGGAGGAACAAGGTTTCACTGTCCGTGCGGGCTGGTCCCCCGCGTGCGCCCTGGTCCCGCTCCCCGACGCGGGGGCCCGGGGTGGAGGGGGAGGGGCGGGGGAGAGGCGTGCGGCGGGGGAAGGGGCGGCCGGGTGGGGGGGGGCCCCCAGTCCAGTGGGAGAGCCCCCGGCACGTGGGGTGGGCTGGTCTCGACGCGAGGCTGCGCGCCGGGCTGGTGGGCGCTCCCGCTCGAGGGGGGGTGCTGGGGTCTCCCCGCGGCCGCGCCTCAGACGTAGTCCTTGCGGTCGTAGGCCGTGCTGGTGCCGGGGCCGGCGGAGCGCGGCGCCGAGTAGAGGACCTTGGCGGGCGCGTACTTCTTGTCGCGCGGCGGGCAGGAGCAGCAGAGCAGCGCGCCCCCCAGCAGCTGCAGCGCGGCGGCCGCCCAGCCCACGTACAGCCCCGCGCCCATCTCACGCTTCTGCGCGTCGGGCACCAGCGGGTTGTAGAAGTCCCGGATGATGGTGTTGGCCGACCAGGACACGGGCACCAGCGTGAGCACGGCGGCCAGCAGGAAGAGCACGCCCGCCACGATGGTGATCTTGGCCTTGGCCGTGTCGTCCTGCACGCAGTTGGTGCACTGGGCGCCCACCAGCGCCACGAGCAGCCCGAAGGCGGCCAGCAGGATGGACACGACGACGAGGGCGCGGGCCGCCTGCAGGTCCTGGGGCAGCGCCAGCAGCGAGTCGTACACCTTGCACTGCATCTGGCCGGTGCTCTGCACCACGCAGTTCATCCACAGGCCCTCCCAGGTGATCTGCGCCGTGATGATGCTGCTGCCGATGAAGGCCGTCACCCGCCACATGGGCAGCGCGCAGCACACGATGGTGCTCAGCCAGCCCAGCACGGCCAGCGAGGTGCCCGCGATCTCCAGGCCCATGGACATGGCTGCCGCGCGCCGAGGCCGGCTCTGCCGGGCGGCTCAGGGTGCGGGACGACGAGGGGCCGTGGCCGCTGGGCCTGGGCCGGAGCTGCTGCGCGCCGACGGACGGAGGCCTCAGCGGACGGACGCACGGACGGACGCACGCACGGACGGCGCGCGCTAACGGCTCAGCTCTGGCAGCTCGCGCCTCGGCAGCGCCTGCACCTGCCTGTGGCTTTGTGGGCGGGCGGCGGCGACTGGGCTGGCCCTGGGCTGGGGCCGGTGAGTCTTAGATCCGCGCCCAGAGCTCCGGCGGGCGTGGGAGGGGCGGAGCCGCCGTTCCCCCGGCCTGGGGACAGTGACGTGGCCCCACTTCCCACCTTCGCCGAGCGCCCGGGGAGGAAGGACTTGGCCGGGAGTGGCGCCCAGCTCGGGGTGGGGGGTGCCAAGTGAGGGCGGGGCCTGCCACCCCGCCCCTCGCTTCTCGTCCCTGACTGTTCCCGAGTTAATTGTGTGGGGCCGGCAGGGGTTGCGGTACAAATCACGATCTGCGCGACACTGCCTGACTTCCCCACATTTTCGGCGCCATTGGCCCAGGCGGCGTGGGGAAGGGGGTCTCTGCCAGCGGGCCGGGGTCCCTGGGGCCTGGGAGCGCCCAGGGTGGGCGTGGCCGGGGCTGTTTTCCGGAGACGGAGGCTGCCCCCGGAGCCGCGCACCTGCTCCTCGGTCCCTCGCGCCCTGGCTGGCGCACGATCCGGGCTTGATCCAGGCCCTGGAGGTCTGCGCTCAGAAGCCAGGAACCCACCTTTCCGCACCAAAGGTACCGAGAAGATGCCCCACAGCAGCGCTGGACTCAATTTCACTTCCGGCCCCACCGCAGCCCCCTTAGCTCTTAGTCCTGCAGTGGTCCCGGATACCTTTAGCCTAGCCGCTCTCCCTTCCCACAAGTTCCACCTCCTCATCGATTCCTCTCCTCTTTCACCGCCTCGTCCTCCCTCCCGGGGAGCTGTGACCCATCTTAATGAAATGGTGGTGAAAGGTTTGATCTAGGCAAAAGTGGGGAGTCAGAGATCTTACTTGTCCTGTCCTTGCTCCCATGAACCTTAAACGCATAACTGCCAGTTATTTTACCCGCAAAAATGGGTCTCCTTGGGCAAAGCAGAGGATTACAACCCAGGGCGAGCAAGCTGCCCCAAAACGGTAGGCAAGTCCAACAAGCAAAGGAGAGGAACATTATTTTACCGGGAAGAAGAAGGAAGTGGGGAGGACTTGTTCTGAACAAAAGTCCATTTAAGGTGAAGCAAGAGTTCAGGGTAATGACGTTTCCCTTTCTCATTGCCTGAGTGGCAGAGGTGGTCAGTTTCTTCTAGAAGATGCCACATGTGGATATTTCCGTTTGGGGGCCTATAACTGATGATTCTGACCTGTTGAGGCTCTTCTGCTGGGGTCTGCAACTGACCATTCTTCCCTGTAATTGACACGCAGTAGTGGACTGCCCCACCTGCCTCCTTTTCCAGCATTCCAAGTCCCCTTCAGGGAGGTTTCCCTTCATTAATTTTCACATTTCCTTCTTTGAGATCAAAATCTTTCCTTGAAAGCATTGCTGACCAAGAGTTAGGTATTTTGTATGGACTGGTTTTGTCCTTCAGTGCCTGGGAGGACCCACGCTGGAAGGAAAGTGCATAGCAATTGGAAACCACTTCGGACCACATTTGAGTAACAAGGAGAGTAAGGAGGGAGAACTCTCGGGTACTTCCCGTCGGAGGTCTGTGTCTTCTCCAGGTTATGGGTGTTGGAGGTCATCTAGAAGGGTTGAGCTGGCATCACCTAATTGGGGACATAGTTTTTATGAAAGACTGATAGGCAAGTACAGAATCAGAAGTAACATGACAATTTTGAACTGTATGCTGATTCTAAACCAGGACGCTGGGTCTGCAGGTAGCCAGCTGAAAATGTTTCTTGGCTCTTAATTCCAGTTTAGGGAAGAGAAGTTCCTCCCTATGAAGGCAAGCTGGGGCTCATGGATGGCTCCCGGAAGTCCCTGCTTAAAGTAGCCATGAGAGCAGAATAGTAAATATTGCACAAGCACATGGAAAGAACCAATCAACTGCACTGGAGGATACAGTGTAAGTATCAACATGAAGAAAAAGTGTAACTCTTTGTAGAGCAGCAACATTTCAGAGACTTATTATCTCAGGGCTCCCCACAGGCTCAGAGAGCATGCAGCTCTGGATCTCAGGGTTGTGAGTTCGAGACCCATATTGGGTGCAGAGATTACTTTAAAATATTTTTTTAAAAATTTATTTAAATTCGGGGTACCTGGGTGGCTCGGTGGGTTAAGCCTCTGCCTTCGGCTCAGGTCATGGTCTCAGGGTCTTGGGATCAAGCCCCGCATCGAGCTCTCTGCTCAGCAGGGAGCCTGCTTCCTCCTCTCTCTCTGCCTGCCTCTCTGCCTACTTGTGATCTCTCTCTCTCTCTCTCTGTCAAATAAATTTAAAAAAATATTTAAAAAAATTATTTAAATTCAATTAACTAACATGTAGTACCGGATGAAATCCATTTATATGAACAGGTTTCTTTGGATTATCCTTTGAACACCTGGGACAAATGAGGGAGGTGCTTCTTGTGGCCTTAGGAACTTTTCTTCACAAATGTTAGCTCACAAATGCTATCAGCTTATCAGTAGGCCAGTAGTTTAATGCGTAGACGGTTGTAAGTAGTGGGAATTTTGGAATTTCTGGTAGGGCTCATTATTATTTGGTCCAAACCAGAGTTCTTTCTTTTTATTGAAGCTACAGTGATACATTTCCAATATTGTTTTTCCCTCTCTGGGGCCAATTGTTGGGTGTCTTTTGTCAATTTTTCCAAAATTACCATTTGAGAGAACATCCCTTTGGACTATAATGGATTTGGCTCTTGGTCTCTTTGAGAATGTGGCATTTTTGATGGAAAGATCATCAAGTTGGGTTACTTTGATCCTTCAAAAGTTCAGTCTGGAGGGCCTAGGAACCTTAATAAGAGTCAGAGAAGCTGGCAAAAGTGTGACATTTAATACATTTTGGACATAGGAGCCATCTTATTTGAGCCATAGGAGCCATTCCCATTGGCGGTAAGGACACCTTGTTGTTTCCATAATTTTCCAAAGTCATGAGTTACCCGGAAGGCACGCCAATGATCAGAATAAATATTTGTGGTTTTACCCTTGGCCTACAACTTAACCCGTGGGGCTGAAGTAGCCAGAGGTAAAGGAGCTAGTAACCTCAGTGACTTCAAGGGTGTTGGGATAGTAGATGGTGCTTACCATCATCATCCTTTAAATAAGAACCATCAGTAAACTGGGTGGATCAGTCGGTTAAGCGTCTGCCTTTGGCTCAGGTCATGATCATAGAGTCCTTGGGTTCGAGTCCCGGATCCGGCTCCCGCTCGGCAGGGAGTCTGCTTCTCCCGCTCCCTTTGCCTCTCGGCTCATGTTCTTTCTCCCTTCCTCTCTCTCTCTGAAATAAAGAAATAAAATCTTAAAAAAAAAAAAAAGAGGACCATCAGTAAACCATGAAAAATCTGCTTTGGTTAGAGGAGTTTTCTATAAATTGCCATTGGGTGTCCAAAGTTCATCTGTCAGCCTTAAGCAGGGGTTCCATCTTGGTACGTACGTAGCCCTTATTCCAAGGTCAGATGCCCTACGTGTTGCCCTAAACTTGAGCCAGGTGCGGTTTTCCTTTGGAGACTTTATGTCCCTTCAAGGCCAAAGGTTTTTTTTTTTTAAAATATTTTATTTATTTATTTGACAGACAGAGATCACAGGCAGAAAGGCAGGCAGAGAGGAAGAGAAGCAGGCTCCCTGCTGAGCAGAGATCCCGATGTGGGGCTCGATCCCAGGACCCTGGGATCATGACCTGAGCCGAAGGCAGAGGCTTTAACCCACTGAGCCACCCAGGCGCCCTCAAGGCCAAAGTTTTAACAGATGGGTGTTGTATTCCTGTGAAGAGGTTTGAGGAGGGGAGCAGAGAAGCAAACCATTGGCATATTTTAATGAAGTAGAACCTGCAGAAAACTTGCTTTTTAAAATTCTTAATTGATTTTTGTTTCCTTAAGTAATCTCTAAGACCAACACGGGGCTCGAACTCACGACCTCAGGATCAAGAGCCACATACTCTACTGACTGAGCCAGCTAGGTGGCCCCGCAGACAACTCTCCATCATCCAAATCAGCTTTTTTTTTTTTTTTTAGATTTTATTTATTTATTTGACAGACAGAGATCACAAGTAGGCAGAGAGAGAGGCAGAGAGAGAGGGAGGTGGGAAGCAGGCTCCCTGCTGAGCGGAGAGCCCGATGCGGGACTCGATCCCAGGACCCTGAGATCATGACCTGAGCCGAAGGCAGAGGCTTTAACCCACTGAGCCACCCGGGCGCCCCGCCGAATCAGCTTTTAAGGTGAGATGCTCTGTGAAGTCCTGGGGCATTACTGTCCAGGTGTATTTCCATCCTTTCAAGCGAAGGCAACAAGTTCATGGCTATCCTTATCAATTGGAATACTAAAAAGGACTTCGTAGGTCAATTGGAGTGAAACATTGGCTTTCATTGGGAATGGATGTTGGTAGTGGCCCACTGGGGTCAGGAACACGGGGAGGGGGAGGGATGACAGTGTTATTTATGGCTCAAAGGTCCTGGGCGGATCTCTTTCCTGGGCCGTTGGGTTTTCTCACAGGTAAAATGGGGGTGTCAACAGTGACTCATACAAGGAATAATGAGTGCCTAATCGTCATCGTCTATTATCGACTCGATGCCTTGAAGGTCCTCTTTATGTAGACGGTGTTGATTCATTATGGGAAGAGGTTTTAAGGGATCTCTTTGAATCTTGATGGTGGGTGGACAGTGTTTCTGCCAATATCAGCTGAGGATTTTGCCTGTAAAGTAAATGGTAGCTGATCTGATAGGAAAGAATGAGCCGTGTCCCCAGATTCAATCACATTGCCATCAGAGACAATGCACAGAAAACACGCCAAGGGATCGTTAATGTCTCCTGTTTGGCATTTCAGCTTTATTTTATTTATTTATTTAAAAGATTTTATCCATTTATTTGAGAAAGAGCATGAGAGGGGAGAAGGCCAGAGGGAAAAGCAGAGTCCCTGCGGAGCTGGGAGCCTGATGTGGGACCCGATCCCGGGACTCCAGGATCGTGACCTGTGCAGAAGGCAGTTGCCCAACCAACCGAGCCACCTAGGTGCCTTCAGCTTTATTTTATTTTACTGTCAACTTCCGGAATTATTTTTCCCTTTTAGGAGAAAGAAATTCTGGCGTGATACTTTCCTAAGAAATCTTGGCCCAGTAAATGAATACAGGCAGAGGAAGTAGGGAGAAAAGGGTGCATATCTCTTACTGGACAAGAGAGAATAGGTTCAGAGGCAGGAAACTGTTGAGGCTTATTAGAAATCCCTATTATCTGAACCCCTATTATTTTAATACTTTGAGACAGGGGTTGCTTGATAGTAGAGAAGTTGAACCCTGAGAGTATTAGTCGGTGTCAATAAAGACAGAGACAGACTCGTATTTCTCTAAGCTGATTAAGAGTGAGGGTTGGGGGGTGCCTGGGTGGCTCAGTGGGTTAAGCCTCTGCCTTCAGCTCATGTCATGATCCTGGGGTCCTGGGATCGAGCCCCCGCATTGGGCTCTCTGCTCCGCAGGGAGCCTGCTTCCTCCTCTCTCTCTGCCTGCCTCTCTGCCTACTTGTGATCTCCATCTGTCAAATAAATAAATAAAATCTTTAAAAAAAAAAAAAGGGGTGAGGGTTGGGAAGAGCCCCTTGTAGTTTCTGGAAGCCCAGACCCTGGGAACTGGGAGGACATTGGAAAGACCCACCAGAGGCGTGGAAGCAACTGGAGTGCTTAAATTAGTAACAATGTTAAAAAAAATTTTTTTAATGCCCTGGATCTTTGCAATAATAGTAGAAACTGAAAGGTTTCGGGGGGGCTTCATTTGCCTGAGTTGGAAATTGAGAATTTTACGGACTTTTCTTTTAGGGGACTCACCTCGGACGTGAGCAAGGCAGTCTAAATCTGGAGTGGTTGGTTTTCCATTCCACTTTGCTCCTTTTAACTGAAAGAGAAAGATCCCAGTTCAGCCTGTTAATAAGGATAGACTTAAGTTCCCTGGATGGAGTTAACATCTAAAGGGAGACCAGAATATTCTTTTTTTTTTTTTTTAAGCCCAACATGGGGCTTAACCTCGGGACCCTGAGATCAAGACTGAGCTGAAATCAAGAGTCAGACGCCTTACCGACTGAGCCCCCAGGTGTCCCCAGAATATCCTTAAAGGACAATTTGGAGCGGACGGTAATCGTTAGGAGAGGAGCCATCAGATCTCTGTCCGCAAGCCTGACTCTTGTTTCAATCAGGGGGTGATGACTGTCATTGCTCGGTGGGAATTTCCAGACAGTGTTCTAGCATCTTGCCAAAAGTTAGGGGCTCCTTCCTCGAAATCCCCTTCAGGATGCTACTTTCCTGTTGGCTTTATCCAGTGCTCGGCCTGGTCCTCAGCAGCAGGCACGTGGGCTGATGGAGAGAAATCTCAGAAACCAGGTTGTTAGGTGTGAATAAATGTTACATCTGTCAGCAAGGGGTCGGGGTCCTCCATCACGTTAGGAAACTCGTTTTGCTTAAGACTCATCATCCAGCTCTAGTCCAGGGAAGGTAGGAAACTTGAGGTTTGTTTGTTTATTTATTTGAGGGAGGGGCAGAGGGACAGGGAGAGAGAGAATACCAAGCAGGTTCCACGCCCAGCACAGAGCCCGATGCAGGGCTCGATCTCACGACCCTGAGATCATGACCTGAGTTGAAATCAAGACCTGGACTCTGAACCGACTGAGCCACCCAGGCGCCCCATACTCGATTTTTCTTATTTATTTTTCATTCTTTCTCTTCTCCCATATGTCATCTTCACGGGGGCAGCCAGAATGTCCCCAAACGGGCAAGGATTTCTGCCAGTTTTATTTGCCCCAAGGGAGCTTTGTAATCTAGTAGGAACCTCCGAGGGAGGGGACAGCCCTCACAGAGCCGGGACTAAGGGGTTTTCTGGTTTTCCCACATTTTTCAAACAACACGCATGTAGCCTGTGTCCTCTTCCCTAAGTGCCCAGGCCCCGGGGTGATAGCAAAGTAAGGGAAACAGGGCCAGAGGCCCATGAAAACTAGGGTCCTGCTTCTTGCAGGGGCAAAGGTCTTGGGCTGGGCCTATTGGGGCTGGGCTGGGCAGGGCTGGGAGTGCCCGGCCAGAAGGCCCAGCTGGTGCTGGGTGGGGGCTGCCTTTCAGAAGCTTCGGATAGCCCGGGTCCATTTAAGTGGACTGCTGGCTGCGGTGGTTTCCTGGTTTGTGAGGTGGCTTTGGGCGAGAAGAGAAATAGAACCCCAAGGCAGCTGGGCTGGGTTTAGGGGTGCCGAAGTCAGACGCTTTCGGCCAGAGCCTGGGTCCCTGTCTGGTGGTGGCGGGGTGGGGAGGGCTGTGTGCTCTGCCTCTTGCTAGCTACGGGGCTAAGGACAGTCCTGTCACTTCTCTTACCTGAGCTTCCTCTTCTGTCCAGCAAGGAAAACAGTGTCTGTAGGACCCACCTTGCAGGGCTGGGATGAGAATGGACACAACGTGAGAGTAAACCAGGAAACAAAACAAAACAAAACAAAAAACCCAGGCAGGACACGCCAAGGTGCAGAGAATGTGTGGAGAGAGAGAGACTCTGCAAGTAAGACTTTGGCTCCAGGCAAACAGCTCCAATTAGCTCTGTGCTTAGTATCTACCACGGTTCTTACAACCCAATAATAAAAAGACAAATTCCATTGTCGGGGCGCCTGGGTGGCTCAGTGGGTTAAAGCCTCTGCCTTCGGCTCAGGTCATGATCCCAGGGTCCTGGGATCGAGCCCCGCATTGGGCTCTCTGCTCAGCAGGGAGCCTGCTTCCTCCTCTCTCTCTCTGCCTGCCTCTGCCTACTTGTGATCTCCGTCTGTCAAATAAATAAATAAAATCTTTAAAAATAAATAAAATCTTTTTAAAAAAGATTTTATTTATTTATTTGAGAGAGAGAAATCACGAAAGGGGATAGGTCAGAAGGAGAAGCAGCCTCCCCGCTGAGCAGAGAGCCCCATGCAGGACTCGATCCCAGGACCCTGGGATCTTGACCTAAGCAGAAGGCAGACGCTTAACCGACTGAGCCACCCAGTCATCCCTTAAAAAAAGCAAACCCAACAACAACCATAAAGAGATACCACTTCATACCCACAGGGTGGCTGGAATCGTAAAGATGGACATGGACGGACGGTCCCAAGGAGCTGGAGAAACGGGAACCCCCATACTCTGGGGACATAACATGTCATGGCTGCTTGTGAAAACCAGTGCGGCAGTTCCTCAAAAGGTCGGGCTACTATTTGCCCCAGCTTTTCCACTGCTCGGTATTTACTCAAGGGAAGTAACAAATAGGTTCACGCAAAAGCTCGCACACGAATGTCCTGTTCGTAGCAGCATTATTCATAATAGACCCAAAGTGGAGACGTTCCGAGCGTCACCTGATGAATGGCTAACCAAATGGGGCATGTCTATCAACGGAATATTATTTGGCCGTAAAAAGGAATAAGGCACCCACACCTGGATAACCTTTGACAACATTACGATAAGTTAAAGATGCCGGCACAAAGCCTGACATGTTGGGTGATTCCATTAAAAAATACATATATCCAGGGGCACCTGGGTGGCTCAGTGGGTTGGGCATCTGCCTTCCGCTCACGTCATGGTCCCGGGGTCCTGCGATTGAGCCCCGCGTCGGGCTCCCTGCTCAGTGAGGAGCCTGTTTCTCCCTCTACATGCTGCTCCCCCTACTTGTGCTCTGTCTCTCAAATAAATAAATAAAATATTTTAAAAACCTTATTTAAAAAAATTTTTAAATGTCCGGAGTAGGAAAATCTATAGAGAAAGAACAGATGGGCGGTTGTAAGGGGCCTGGGGTGGGGGTGTTGGGAGGAAATGAGGAGTGGCTGCTCATGGGTACGGGGATTCTTTCTGGGGGTGCTGAGAATGTTTTGCAGGTGATGGCTGCAGAGAATTCTGTGCATATACTCAGTAACCATTTAATAGCATGATTTAAATAGTGAGCTATAGGGCGTAGTTGTGCTCAGGGTCTGCAGTACGTCTGTGTGTGCGCGTGCGCCCTGGAGGGTGGCAAGGAACTTAGGATGACACCCTCTTGGAAGGGAGAGGGCTGTGAGGGGGGCGGGAGGTGGCTGGAGCTCCAGGCCTCCAGGCACAATGCACGCCACTCCTGAACCTAAGTGAACTCCTAAACCGTAAGAGGCAAGTGATGGCAAGACCCGAGGTGGGACCCAGGCTCCGGGGCTGGAACCCTTCCGTGCTCAGTGATGTTAGGAAGGATTCTGAGGTGCGCTGTTGCAGGAAGGGGTTCCCTACGAGGTTGGGCAGGAGTGAGTGGAGAAGGATTTGGCTGCTGGAGGCACTAGGTGTGATTGGGTGGAATGGGGTGTGTGTGTGTGTGTGTGTGTGTGTGTGTGTGTTTCCAAGGAGCAAAGCACTAGGAAAAGAAGGGAGAGAAGAGTGCCTGCAGCTCCATGAGCCTGTTCCTTATCTCCTGCCCAGTGTCCCACCCCAGAAAGTAGGCGTCAGGGGCCTGGGGCCAGCTTCCCCCGATGGCGGTCCCTGGGGCACTCTCCTGTTTCTTCCAGTCCCAGCATGCTCTGGCCCTTCCTCTGCCCGCCTCAGTAGGCAGTCTCCACGGGGGCCACCTTCTTGCAGCCTCCAGCATGAGAAGCCGGGAGAGCTGTGTGCAGGGGGGCGGGAGCAGATGGGAAGAGCCTGAGGCTTGAGAACCTTGGGGGCTTCAGATGCCCTTGCTGGGGACAAATCTGGGACAAGGAGAAGGGCAAGAAGGGTATACAGGGGACCCATCTGTGCCGACTGTGATGGCTGAGTCCTCACGGGAAGTGTCGTCGTTCGGCTGTAGCGTCTAGGTGTCCATCTGGTGGAGGGTGTGTGTGAGTGTGGGTGCTGGGGGGTGGGTGTAGTGTGCAGCGTTTGTGTAAGACGTGTGCGGATGTGTGAGGACGAGAAATGAACAGTAAAGATTATGCGTATCGCTACACGTGTGTTTTAAATGTGGTTATCAATTTCATTTGATCACAGCACTTATCTATGTTCCCAGCGCTTGGCCAAGGGTTGCAAAGTGCAGCCCCGGGGCAGAATTCAGCCTGCAGAGTCTCATTCGACCAGCACAAAGTTTTCCCAACGCGTCGAAGTGGGACGTGCACACTGGTTGCTGATGGTACCTCGTATCTTTCTTTCTTTGTTTAACTGGCCTTTTTATTTGGAGATCTTTGTAGATTCACACACAGTTGTCAAAAATAATGCAGAGTTACTCACATATGTTGTAAAAAGCGACGCAGAGATTCTCCATACTCTCTACTAGGTTTCCCCCAGTGCTGACATCTTATAAAATTATGGTACAAGATTGCAACCAGGATATTGACATTGGTAGGACACAGAGCATTTCCAAACCACAGGAGGCCCCTTATCGGTGATGTATTTATTTATTTATTTATTTATAAATTTGTGGGGGAGGTGATCGTGAGGCTCTTTTTTTTTTTTTAAAGATTTTATTTATTTATTTGTCAGAGAGAGAGAGAGAGCACAGGCAGACAGAGGCAGAGGGAGAAGCAGGCTCCCCGCTGAGCAAGGAGCCCGATGTGGGACTTGATCCCAGGACGCTGGGACCATGACCTGAGCTGAAGGCAGCCGCTTAACCAACTGAGCCACCCAGGCGTCCCAAGGCTCTTAATCTTTTTTTTTTTTTTTTAAGATTTTATTTATTTATGACAGAGAGAGAGGGAGTAAGAAAGGGAATATAAGCACAGGGGAGCCGGAGAGGGAGAAGCAGGCTCCCCACCAAGCAGGGAGCCCCATATGGAGCTGGATCCCAGGACACTGGGATCGTGACCGGAGCCGAAGGCAGACACTCAAAGACTGAGCCACCCAGGTACTCCGTTCTCATCTGCTCTCTAATAGCCACGCTCCCTCCTGGCCCCTGGCAATCACTCATCTGTCATCATTTCAAGAATATTATATATAGGGGTGCCTGGCTGGCTCGGTTGGTGGAGCCTAGGACTCTTTTTTTTTTTTATTTATTTATTTATTTATTTATTTGTCAGACAGAGTGAGCACATGCAGACAGAGTGGCAGGAAGAGGCAGAGGGAGAAGCAGGCTCCCTGCAAGGAGCCCGATGTGGGACCCGATCCCAGGACGCCGGGATCATGACCTGAGCCAAAGGCAGCTACTCAACCAACTGAGCCACCCAGGCGTCCCGAGCCTAGGACTCTTGATCTCGGGGTCATGAGTTCAAGGCCCATGTTGGGCAAAGAGATTATGCAAATGAGTAAAATTTAAGAAAAAGAATGTTATGTAGGGGGCGCCTGGGTGGCGCTCAGTGAGTTAAGCCTCTGCCTTCGGCTCAGGTCATGATCCCAGGGTCCTGGGATCGAGTCCCGCGTCGGGCTCTCTGCTCAGCAGGGAGCCTGCTTCCCCCTCTCTCTCTCTCTGCCTGCCTCTCTGCCTACGTGTGGTCTCTCTCTCTGTCAAAAAAATAAATAAAATCTTTAAAAAAAAAAGAATGTTATGTAAATGGAATCACACAGTATGAACAGTAACTTTTGGTGTTGGTCTTGGTCACCCAGCGTGAGTCTTGTTCATGCAGCTTGTCATGTGTCCCGATGGCTCGTCCCTGTTATTGCTGAGTGATATTGCCCCGTAAGGACGTGAACTTTTTCTGTAACTAACCATCTCCTGCTTGAAGGACATCTGGATTGTTTCCAGTTTGGGTCTATTACAAATAAAGCAGCTGAAAACCGCCTACGTACAGGTGTTTGCGTGAACACGTCTTCATTTCTATGGGGTAAATGCATATGGATGCGATTTTGGGGTTGTACAGTAGTTGTATGTCCAACTTTTAAAGAAGCAGCCAAACTGCTTTCCTGAGTGGCTGTACCATTTGTCATTTCCATCAGCAGCGTGTGAGCTGTCCAGTTTCTCTGCATTCTCAGCAACATTTCGTACTGTCCCCAGATTTTACTGAAGTCATGCTGAGAGGTGCGTCATGGCATTTTGCTATGGTTTTAATTTGCCTTTCCTTAATGACTTCGCGATGTTGGACATCTTTGCATCTGCTTATTTGCCATCTGTGTATCTCCTTCATTGAAATGTCTGTTGGTACCTTTTGCTCATGTTATAATTGGATTGCTTGCTTTTTTTTCTTTCCTTTTCTTTTTTTTTTTTTAGCTCTTGTGTTTTGAGAGTTCTTTATATATCTTACATAGTAATCCTTTGTTGAATGCGTGATTTGCAAATGTTAACCTTAAAAAAGGAAACTGGCAGTTCCTTATTATTTTTTTAAAGATTTTTAAAATTTATTTGACAGACAGAGATCAGAAGTAGGCAGAGAAGCAGGCAGAGAGAGAGAGGGGGAAGCAGGCTCCCCGCTGCGCAGAGAGCCTGATGTGGGGCTCAATCCCAGGACCCAGGGATTATGACCTGAACTGAAGGTGGAAGCTTTAACCCACTGAGCCACCCAGGTGCCCCAACCTTATTATTTTTTTAACTAGGTTCTTTGCCCAATGTGGGGCTCAAACTCATCGCTTGCTTACGGACTGAGCCAGCCAGGCATTCCAAAACTGCCAGTTATTTAAAGTGGTCTTATTTGGGAATAACGGAGAATCTATGAAAAACAAACTATGGCAAAAACCACAGGCAAGTCCAGGGAGGAACACTCTTTTCTAGAAGAGGGGGAAGTTGAGAAGGCTGTTAAAACAAGCCCATTGGAGGAAGCTGGGGGCACAGAGTCTAGTAGCTTCTCATTGGCTGAGTGGTGACAGTCTCTCATTGGCTGGGCTGTTGCTGGGATGTAGGAAAGCCTTTCTTCCTCCCTCTGGGTTAGTGAGGGAGAACCAGTTTGCAAATAGTTTCTTCCTATTGCAATTGGACATGAGTGGTAGGACATGAGACAACTCTCCCTACTGGTGGCCTCCCGAGTCTGTTTTAGTGAGGTTTCCTTTTATTAATTTTAACACAGCCGTTGATTCCACACTAGCTGGTCTTTTTGTCCTCTTAACAAAGAGCAAATATTTCTTTATATTTATCTTGTATCCTGAGACCTTGTTAAACTCGTTTATTCTAGGAATGCTTTTGTAGATTTCTTGGGATTTTCTACATGGGCAGTCATATCATGGGCTAATAGAGCTAGATACATTCTTTCCTTTCTGATCTGTACAACTTGAATTTTCTTTTTTGCCTTACTGGTCTGGCTACAACTTCGGTCACTAGCTGATTAAGGGTAGTGAGAGCAGCCATTCTTGCTTTGTTCTTGATCTTGGGGTGGAAGCATCCAAGCACAACGTTAGCTGTAGGTTTTTTGTTTTTTGCTTTTTTTTTTTTTTTAAGTTACTCTTAATCAAGTTGAGGAAGTTCCCTTCTATTACTATTTTTCAGAAAGTTGTTTTTTTTTTTTTTTTTTTTAAGATTTTATTTATTTATTTGAGAGAGAGAGCATGAGCAAGGAGAAGGTCAGAGGGAGAAGCAGACTCCCCATGGAGCTGGGAGTCCGATGCGGGACCCGATCCCAGAACTCCAGGATCATGACCCTAGCCGAAGGCAGTCGTCCAACCAACTGAGCCACCCAGGCGTCCCGTTGTTGTTGTTCTTAAATCATGAATGAATGTTGAGTTTTGTCAAATGCTTCTTCTGCATCAGTTGAAATGATGATGTGAGTTTTCTTCTTTAGCTTGTTTTTTTTTTTTTTTTTAAGATTTTATTTATTTATTTGACTGAGAGATTGAGAGCGAGCACAAGCAGGCAGAGCAGAAGGCAGAGGGAGAGGGAGAAGCAGGCCCTCTGCCAAGCAAGGAGCCTGATGCGGGACTCGATCCCAGGACTCCAATGCGGGACTCGATCCCAGGACCCCGGGATCATGACCCGAGCAGAAGGCAGCCGCCTAACCGACTGAGCCACCCAGGCACCCCTTCTTTCGTGTGTTTATGTGGTGGATTATATTGATTGATTTTTTGCATACGGAGCCAGTCTTGAATGCCTGGAATAAATGCCACTTGTCATGGTGTCTAATTCTTCTTATGTCCCCTGAATTCTATTAGCTAATGTTTTTGTTGATGATTTCTGAGTCTGTATTCACGAGCGATAGTGAAGTTTTTGATTTTTGTATTATAGTTGTCTAGGTTTGGTATCAGGGCAACATGAAACAAAATGTTTAAATCTGCGACGATGATCACCCTGTCGCCTGAAACCGAATCTGCCACAATGATCTTCTGTGACCGGAGACCTTGAGCCCAGCAACCTCCCCCTCCCCCACTGTCCATTCTTTCCTTTTGTTTGACCATCCCCTTAAGTACACAGTTGGGGCATAAGGTGCTTAATCCGCCCTGGAGATAGGACTCTGACACACTTGATTCTTAAACGTCCTCTTCTTGGGTGGTCCCCCGGTATGTACTCCCAGCCTCTAGGGCAAGAAAAGCAGGTTGTTGTTTTTTTAAAATTAACATATAATGTATTACTTGTTTCAGGGGTACAGGTCTGTGATTTATCAGTCTTACACAATCCACAGCGCTCCCCATAACACATACCCTCCCCAATGTCCATCCCCCAGCCACCCCATCCCTCCCACGCCCATCCACTCCATCCCTCCCACCCTGCTTCCACTCCAGCAGTCCTCAGTTTCTTTCCTGAGATGAAGAGTTGATTATGGTTTGTCTCCCTCTCTGGTTTTGTCTTGTTTCATTTTTCCCATCCTTCCCCTATGATCTTCTGTCTTGTTCCTCAAATTCCTCTTGTCAGTGAGATCATATGATAATTGTCTTTCTCTGACTGACTACTTTAGCTTAGCATAATACCCTCTAGTTCCATCCACGTTGTTGCAAATGGCAACATATCATTTTTTTGATGGTTCCGTAATATTCCATTGCATATATATATGCCACATATATATATGCCATATATGCCACTTCTTTCTCTATTCATCTACTGATGGACATCTAGGCTCTTTCCATAGTTTGGCTATTGTGGACATTACTGCTATAAACATTGGGGTGCACGTGCCCCTTCAGATCACTACATTAGGGCTCTTTTCTCTGGATAACCCTGGTGAATGGAGTAGAATTCTCCAGGGAAAACTGGACCTGGAAATTCTTTTTTAGGAGTTTTATTGATTTATTTATATTTTTAAAAGATTTATTTATTTAGAGAGAGCATTAACAGGGAAGGGGCAAAAGGAGAGGGAAAGAGAATCCCAAGCAGACTCCATGTTGAGTGTGGTGCCTGAAAGGGGGCTTGATTTCATTATCTTGACATTACAACCTGAGCCAAAATCAGGAGTCATATGCTTAACTGACTGAACCACCCAGGTGTGCCAGGAGTTTTAAAGTTACAAATTTAATTTCTTTAATTTTTTAATTTCTTTAATATCTACAGGGCTATTCAAATTATCTATTTTACATTGAGTGAGTTGTAGTTTGTGGGCTTTTTTTTTTTTGAGAAATTGGTCTGCATCTAAATTATTGAATTTATCTGTGTAGAATTGTTCATAATAATTACTTATCATCCTTTTGAAGTCTATAGGGTCTGTATGATAGCTCCTGTTTCATTCTTATTGGTAAGTTCTGTCTTTTTTAAAAAAAATTTTATTTATTTATTTGAGAGAGTGAGCAAGTAAGAGAGAGCATGAGAGGGGAGAAGGTCAGAGGGAGAAGCAGACTCCCTGCTGAGCAGAGAGCCTGATATGGGACTTGATCCAGAGACTCTGGGATCATGACCTGAGCCGAAGGCAGTTGCGTAACCAACTGAGGCACCCAGGTGCCCCAGTAAGTTGTGTCTTCTCTTTCTCTTTTTTTCCCTTTGTCAACCTTACTAAAGGTCTGTCATTTTTATCATATTCTTTCAAAGATGCAGCTTGTTTCATTGATCTCTATTTTCAAGATCTTCATGATTTCCTTCCTTCATTTACTTTGGGTTTATTTTGCTTCTCTTTTTCTAAATTCTTTTTTTTATTATTAATTAATTTATTTGTCAGAGAGAGAGAGAGCAAGAGAGCGAGCATAGGCAGACAGAGTGGCAGGCAGAGGCAGAGGGAGAAGCAGGCTCCCTGCCAAGCAAGGAGCCCGATGTGGGACTCGATCCCAGGACGCTGGGATCATGACCTGAGCCGAAGGCAGCCGCTTAACCAACTGAGCCACCCAGGCGTCCCATCTTTTTCTAAATTCTTGATGTGGGAGCTTGGATTTTTGATTTGGGGCTTTCCTTTTTTTCTACCATATGCCTTTAATGCTATCAATTTCCCTCTCAATACTGCTTTATGAGTCCTACGATTTTGATATGCTGTATTTTCATTTTCACTTAGTTTAGTGCATTAAAAAAAAATTTCCCTTGACTTATGGCCTCGATGATTTCTGATGAAAAATTTGCTGTTATTCTAATTATCTTCCCTTAAAAGTGAGGTGTTGTTTTTCTCTGGCTGCTTTTAAGAATCTTGCCCTCAGTCTTTTGTTTTCTGAAGTTACTGATTATATCTCTTGGTGTATATTTTTTGGGAGGTTTATCCTGTTTGAGATTTGCTTTCCTTGAATCTGTAAGTGTATGTATCTTGCCAAATTGGGAGAATTTTCAGCCATTATTTCTTCAAGTACTTTTCCAGCTCTTCCTTCTTTTCCTTATCCTTCTGGGACTCTGATGACACATATGTTAGATCTTTTGTTATAGTCCCACAGATACCCTAGGCTCTGTTCTTTTTTCTTCCAGTCTATTTTTTTTTTTCTTGTTGTTCAGATGGGGTCATTTCTGTTCTATCTTCCAGCTCACAGATTCTTTCTTCTGTCCCTTCCCTTCTGCTCTTGAGCCCATCCACTGAGTTTTTATTTCAGTTATCATATTTTTCTGTTCTTAACCTTCCATTTGTTTCTTCTTTATAACTTATATTTCCTGGCTGAAGTTTTCTTTTCTCTTTTCTTTTTTAAAAAAGATTTTATTCATTCATTTGAGAGAGAGTACAAGCAGGGGGAGAAGCAGGCAGGGAGAAGCAGGCTCCCAGCTAAGCAGGAAGCCTCACGTGGGGCTCGATCCTTGGCCCCTAGGATCACGACCTGGGACAAAGGCAGTCGTCCAACACACTGAGTCACCCAAGCGCCCCTGAAGTTTCCTTTTCCATTTGTTTTAAGTGCATTCATAATTGCTCATGCAATTATTTTTACCATGGCTTGTTTAAGATGATTTTTGTCAGGAAATTTTGACATCTCTGTCACCTCGGTGTTGACATCTCTTGATTGTCTTTTTCATTCAATTTGAGATCTTCCTATTTCTTTGTATGATGCATGATTTTCAGCTGAATCCTGGGCATTTTTGTATCATGTTCTGAGAGTCTGGATGTTACATAAACCTTCTGTTTTAATTGTTTTATTTTGACACTGCAGGAGAAGGGCAAGGGTCTTCCTTGTATTGTCAGGCAGAAGTAGACATTCCAAGCTCCCCATTTGGCTTTGACTGGCATATGGGCATTGGAGGAGGGTGGCTCCTCTTTATTTCTGGACAGACACGGGCGTTCTGGCTCTTCAGGTAGTTTCCACCAACGGTATGAGGGGGGTGACCTCCTCTGATGCACCCCGGTGGGGGATCCTGTGTGGTGTCCCTCCCTGGCAAGTGTGGACCGCTAACTTCCCCATGGGGTCTCCCCCGACACTGAAGGGGTGGGGGGCTGTCACCCTACCTTGGTGAGCATGTTTGCTTAGGTACAGCCTCTGGAGGGTGAAGTCTGTGCTTTGGTTACACAGATGGTGTGAGTGTGAGTGATTATTGTCAAAAGTTTCTGTCTTTCTAGGCTGCCCCTTTGCTGGTCCTTTGACGAGAACTTTCTTCGGGGCTGTCTTTGCTTGTGACCATTGGTGTCTCCCAGTTGCCTGCTTCCTCATTTCCATGTCTGGGATACAGGAAGGAAAAAGAAAACCCAGAGCATTCACCATGTGTCACAAGGAGCCCGAGGGTGGCTAGCAGGATGATGACAACGAGGGCATAGCATGTCCTTGGGTCTGGAGGTCCCTAGCTGGTCTGCCTTCTCTCCACCTTTCAATCTTCTCCTGTTTGTTTTATCTATAAAGGGTCCAGGGCATTTAGTTGTTCCTGGCAGAAGGAACAGGAAAAGGACATCTACTCCGTCTTCTAAGTAATGGATGTCCCCCACCTGCTGTCTTACAAATGGCTCTGGGTATGCATTTTCATTACCTCTTCATCCCCTGTAATCACTTGAGTTTGAGACCCCCGGCTTAGCTTTCACAGTTCTGTGTTTTGGTACTGGATCCCTTACTGGCAACCAAAATGAGAAAAAGGGAAAGGAAAAGAAAGAAACCCAAGGGAAACTCAGTGGGGGATAGGCTGGGGCTGAGGGCAACTCAAGAGAGAGAAGGGATGTGAGACCTCAGTCCTCAGCTCCTGCAGGGTCTTGGGAAGCCTCCTTCCTAGGGATTGGAGGGTAATAGACTCCGCATTCCAAGTTTATGTAAACCTTGGGGACCTTATCATATCTTCATCCAAGCAGCACAAAGTTAAACAAAGCAGCTTTTGAGGCCCAAGGAGAGAGAAGTTGATTTAAGATAGGGCTCTATCAGAGGTTACTCAACCCTTAGCGTTTCCTGCCTTATTGCTGACAGAGGCCACGCTCCCCTGTCAGCATAGTTCTGGGCCACTGGTGCCCTGACTCTGAGCTCCAACCCAAAGGACCGTCCTGTTGCTGAAGGGGCTCAAATTACTTTCTGGGCTGATGGACAGCCCTGTTGGCTTGGCACCTGTGGGTACCAGGTAACCTCCCCCAGCCAGCCCAGTGGCTGTTTGCTGGGCTTGCGACTGCAGAGGCCATATAGGGCTTTCTCTCTCCAAGGCTGACTCCAGCCTAAATCCAATATGGCCGCCTCCTTCCTTAGGGACCAGCTGGCCTAAAGCAAACCTATCACCCCAGACTCCTGTTGGGAGGATGTCAGCAATTGGTCCATATCCAATAGATGGTTATTTGGGATTTGTATTAGCTCTACTGGTGTACCATGCTTCTGCTAATGGCACCCTTCATGAACTTTCTAATGCCTCATCCACTGTTCTGGTGAATCCCACTATATTGCTTCTGATCTAGAAGCTGCTTTACAGCCAAAGAAGCATGGGTAATGTCTTGAGAGCCCTGCTTTTTTATCACAGACCCCACCGTCTAGAAGCATCTGGCCCTGCAGGATGATGAAATGGCCTTTTGAAGACAGCAGTGGCTCCACCCAGGAGATGGGAGCCTGGGAGATGGGACTGCCATCTGGCAGATGTTTTTACACCTCATGCTGTTTCTCCTGTGGGCAGAACACAGGTGCATTCCCGGACTCCCCTCCTCCCTTCTCTGCTAAAGAAGATTCATTAATTGAGATGGGATTTGTTCCCCCATCTCATCAATTGGAAGGAGGAAGAATTGCTTGCTGGGGGGAGAGACAATGTAGATATATAGAAAGTATTGAGATGGGCAGAACAGGAACAGAGCTCTTTAGACTGGGGGTGGAAAAGAGATTTTGGGGAAAGCTTCTCGATCTGCTTAGGATCAGTTGTAGGGTGTGAGGTGGGAAGAATGGTGAGGAAAGGAGGTTCTCATCTGTTGCAGTAGACCACATATCTCCATATGTTTGATGGATTTCAAAAGGCCAGGGTGGGGTAGGGAGTTCCTACATGCTTCTAGGTCATGCTTTGTGGATGGGACATCAAGCCTGCCCTGAATGAGGTCTCTTGGATATTGGATATATATGTGGATCCAGGAACTGAGGGGCAAAAATGGGGGTGGCATCACCCTGAAGAACTCCTTATAGTCCACTCTTAACAGTTCTGTTTTCTGAATGCTGCCAAAGGAGGAATGTTCTCGAAGGGGGACTGCCTGATCACAGGCCTGCTACACTGGAAGGGAGGGGGCCTCTTGGCCATTTGGGGTTCCTTGTGCCCCTTTAAGAACAGGCCAAAGGGAATCTCCACAATGGATTAGGTGATTGACTCTGACCTTAGAAGGTGTATCAAGTCATGGTTACAAGAGGGGAGCAGGGGCAGAACCTGTAATAGCTTAGCGACCCTCCTGAGCATCTACCTTCTGCTGTCACCACTGATAAATGCTCAGAGAAGCCTGCCTCCAGGACCACCAAAGCCTAGGAGGCCCAAGAATGAAGTCCAAGCCATCTCCATGGGCGAAGAGTGCCGGCCCAGCACTCTTCCAAATCTGAGGCTCGGAGGGAAGCAGAGAGGGCACAGCCTGGGATCTGCTGCAGAAACCAAGATGGCCGCCCATCCACCATCTTGCCGCTACACTGTAAAGTTGTCCTCTTGCCCTTCCGATGTATTTTTGAAGTTTTGAGATGCTTCGAACACATGAGAGAGTACAGAGAATAATGTAAGAAACACCCACAGGACTCCGTCACTCAGATTTAGCAAATCTCATTCCACTAAAGCTCTTTTGTGTCCCTTCACTGTCCTAAAGTTGGCATCTCACCTTCCTATTCATGTTTTTATGCTTTTGCTACTTAGTTATACATCCCCTTACAATACTTAGAACTATTTTGTGCGTTAAAATTTTTACATCAATGGGGATACCTGGGTGGCTCAGTCTGTTACGCAACTGCCTTCAGCTCAAGTCATGATCCCAGGGTCCTGGGACTGAGTCCTGCATCGGTTGCCTTGAGCAGTAGGGGATCTGCTTCTCCCTCTGACCTTCCCCCATCTTCTGCTCGCTCTCTCTCTCAAATAAATAAATAAAATCTTGGGGCCCCTGGGTGGCTCAGTGGGTTGAGCCTCTGCCTTCAGCTCAGGTCATGATCTCAGGGTTCTGGAATCGAGCCCCGCATGGAGCTCTCTGCTCGGCGGGGAGCCTGCTTCCCCCTCTGTCTCTCTGCCTGTCTCTCTGCCTGCTTGTGGTCTCTGTCTGTCAAATAAATAAATAAAATCTTAATAAATAAATAAATAAATAAAGTCCTTTACAAATTTTATATAAATGGTCTTAGATTGCACTTATCATTCTCCAGTTTGCTTTTTTCATTGACTCTATGTTTTCTTTTTTAAAATTTTATTTATTTCTTTGACAGAGAGAGACACAGCAAGAGAGGGAACAGAAATGGGGAGTTTTCTTATCAAGTTATAGAATTTATATATTCTGATTACTAATCATTTGTTGCAAATATCTTCTCCCAGACCATGGCTTATCTTTTCCCATTTTTATGGAGTCTTTTGGCATGTGGTTTCTTTCTTTCTTTCTTTTTTTTTTTAAGGCCTAGAGTACATTCAGTGAGGTCCTTAGAATGCACAAATCTTTTTGCCCCCCAAAGATTTCATTTTTAAGTAATCTCTATACCCAACGTGGGGCTGGAACTCACAACCCCAAGATCAAGAGTTGCGTGCTCCACTGACTGATCCAGGCACGTGCCCCTAAAATGCATGAATCTTAGATGTACAGCTAGATGAAATATTTACATTTGTATGTACTAGGTAACCACCATCCAGATCAAGGTAGAGAGTGTTTCCATAATCCCAGAAGTTTTCCTGGTGTCCCTTCTCTTTCTGTCTCCCCAGAGATGGCCCCCCTCTTTCAATCTTGATTACTTTTGCTTGTTTTGATGTTTATATAAATGGAATCAGCAGGTACTTATCTGTTTCTAGCTTCTTTAACTGAATGTGAGGTCCACTCATGTTGTTGGGTGTGTCAGTAACGGTTTCTCTTGTCGTTGCTATATAGTATTCCATCCCATGACTCAGTCACAATTCATATTTCATTTTTCTTTTGATGAGCATTTGGCTTGTTTCCAATCGCTTGTCTTCCAGGTACATGTGCCTGAGAGTTTCTCTAGAAGTGGAAATGCTGGGTCATAGGTCTGTTTACCCTTCACTTTATGAGATATTGCCAAATGATTCTCTAAAATTGTATCAACTAACACTCTGGGCAGCATGTTGGAGTTTCTGTTGCTACATATCCCTGCCAGCACTTAGTAGCTTTGTTCTTCTCTGTATGTGAGATGGTTACTCATTGTAATTTGCATTTCTCTGATGGCTAGTGAGGTTGAACACCTTTCATAGATTCCTCGATCATTCCAATTACCTTCTGTAGGATGCCAATTCATAGCCTTTGTCTGTCTTTCTATTAAGCTGTCTTTTTCTTATAGATTTTGTAGACGTTCTTTATTTATTCTGATTACTAACCATTTGTTGGGTGTGTGGGTTGTATAACCTTTTTTATTCTCTTTTATCAGGCCAGTTTTTTTTTTAGCGATTTTATTTTATTTGTTTTTTTCTTTTTCTTTCTGTAGGTAGGGGTAAGAGAGGCTGGGAGATGGGCAAAGTGGTCTAGAGGGCCTGTAGCTCCATCCCCGGGGCCAGATCCATCCCATCCACCTCTCCTGCCCCCATAGAGATTTTATTTTTAAGTAATCTCTATACCTGGGCTCGAACCACAACCTTGAGATCAAGAGTCTCATGCTCTACCCACCGAGCCAGCTGGTCATCGCGATCATGCCAGTTTTTTAATGCATCCAAGGTTATCGATTTTTTTTCATACCTTTTGAATTTTATATAAGAAGTGTCCCTAGCTCCAAGAAAGAGATATTCTCCTCTATTTTCTTCTAAAAGTTTTATAATAGTTCTTTTCATTCATATGAATGTAAATTTAATTATTTAATTTATTTCTAGTTTATACATTTATATTTATTTCTAGCTTATATAATTATACGTATCATGTTTCATTTATTCATATATTTATATTCATTTATCCCATTTATTTCAAGTATATATATTAGAATTTATATATTGACTATAGATGAATATTTATATATTTTTAAATAATATATATGTATATGATATACTATGCTAGTCCCTAAGCTGTCCCAGTTGGTGCCTTTTTGGAATCCAGTGACCCTTATTTTGCTCCACAAGAAATCCCGGTAGGCATGCTATCGCTGCTCTCCCCAATTCTCTTAGTATTTATTTATTTTTTTTGACTTAAGTTCAACGTGGTCCGTTGTTGTTGCCTTCAGTAAAAATAATCACATCTAGCACTCCTGCTATCTTCAACATGGGGGCCCTGGTCTGACTGGAGAGCCATGGCCATGCCACTGGGGGGAATATTCTGAGGGGACACAGGCCCCGTCCTGGGAAGCCCATCTGAGGTGGAAAAACATGAAGGACTCATAGACGCCGGAAGTTGCCAGACCCCAGCAGAGGCCCCAGCCTGGGAGGTCTGGGCCTGAACACCGCGCTGATGGAAATAGCCGGCGTGGCCGGGTGCTGTCGGTTCCCGGGATTCTAGGGGGGGTGATTTTGCCGCTGGCTCTGGTTGTGGACACCTGTGCCGGGATATTGAGGGTTAAGGTAGGGAGCCTAGGCCTAACCCATGGGGGGGGTGGGCTTTTGGGTGAGCGCCCGGGAGTGTCTGTGGGTGGCGGGTGTTTACTTTGGGGGGTGTGTGTGTCTGTGTGTCTGTGTGGGTTTGTGCTTATGCGAGAGGGTGTGTGTTTCTCATCCGGGGCACCCACTGTTCTGGGTGTGGTCTGTCCTTTCTTGTGGGTGGCATGGGAGGTGGGAGGTGAGAGTGGCCAGGGTGGGGTGGGGCTGTTTTCTCTTGGACTGGCCTGGTTGGCTGCTTTGGGGTAATTCCTAGGCTCTGTGGTGTCACGGAGCCTGGGAGGGAGGAATGAGTCACTCTTCCCTCCCCACCTGCTCAGGGAAACTTCTTCCGTGTCCCCAGGGCCAGGTTTCACCAAAAGCCATAAAGAGGCCCTGCCCTGCCCAGGCCTCTTCCGTTTTTTCGGCCAGGCCTGCTGAAACCGAGCCTGGGGGCTGCCTGGAAGCCGTGCCCCGGGCACTCCCCCGGATGCCACCCTGCTGTCCCGGCCCTAGCCTGAGCCCCTCCCTGCACTGAATCTCCTACTCTGTGCCGTTTCTCTTCCCTAAGCTCTCTTTCTCCCCAGGGGCCCCAGAAGGGACAACAGAGGACGTGACTCTGGAGTGCCCATCCCCCCAGGGGCTGCGGGATAGCTCCTGCCCCTCCTCCCCTTCTTACCCAGGCACAGGCTCCTCTACCTCCCCTTCCTTCCTGCCCTTCTGTGGAGAGACAGCTGTCCTCCCCCTCATGCCCAAGCTCAGTTCTCACGCCCACCCCTCCCGATAGACCCGGGACAGGGTGCCAGGGCTGTAGTGCCATCAGCCTCCCCTGGGTCCCCACCCCTGCTCCCAGGACCACTCCATCAAGTGTGGGCTGCCCCCTTCCCATGGACCTCACCGTCCTGCCCTGGGTGGTAGGCGATTCCCCTCCCTGCCCTCTGCTTCAGGGCCTCAGCCACACTTGCTGTGCCCTCACCCAACGGCACCCACTTCAGGCCTGCCCAGCCGGACACCCCCTCTCACTCCCCCACCTTCCCCACCCCCCACGGCAGTGGTCAGCTTGTATTTTCCATCACGATGAAAAATCTGTAAACCCCGCCTGTGGCTCACAGTTTGCACTGCAGGCCCTCCCTTAGCTGAACCCCACTTTTGGCAGCCCCATTGCACACACCCCTGCCGGTCACAGCTCTTCCTTCCCCTCCACCTGGCAGAGCGCAGGAGCGGATTTTCCGAGCTCTGCTGCTTGGGCCCTTGGGCGCTGTGCCCCCTCGGAGGCTGCAATTCCCACAAGCAAACAGACGGGGGCGACTCCCGGGAGAGTGGCAGAGAACCCAGGGCTGGCTCAACCCCGTCTGGGAGGTGGACAGCCAGCCCTCCTTCACGGGGATGCAGCGCCACGGTCAAGGGGCTCTGTCTCCTTGCTGGGCGTCCTAGCACATTGGGGACAGGGGCTTGTGGGTGGGGTGTGGAGAGGCACCTCGAATCTCCACTGCCCTGCTGTGTTCCCGCACCCTTCACCCCAGCCATCTCAGCCCCCTGGATGTCCACAGCCCAGCTGCAGCCCTTGAAGGCAGGGCGCCTGGGGTTCTGATTTTCTCCCCAGCTCCTGTGGGCTGGGGGCTCCGTCATGTCTTGGAAACGAGCTTGAGCAGACCTGATGCTTGTGGTCGTGGTTTCACACTCGGGCTTGGGTTTTGGTCAGTTCTGGGTTCAGGTTCTGCCCCCACAAGCTGTGTGTCCCTGGGGAAGTCACTGCAGTGCTCCAAGCTCCGGTTTCTTTGTTGGGAGAATGCACCGATATGATCGGATCGGAGTTTCCCTGGGTTTAACAGTGGCTGTGTGCACCTGCCTAACCCCGGCAGGTACTGGGTTTAGCCGAATTAGCCGAAGGGTTAATTACTGTTGTGTTTGAAGCAGCTTTATTATTATTATTTTTAAAGATTTTATTTATTTATTTGACAGAGAGAGAGAGCCTAAGCAGGGGGAGTGTCAGAGGGGGAGGGAGAAGCAGGTTCCCCACTGAGCAGGGAGCCCAGTGAAGGGGTCGATCCCAGGACCCCGAGATCATGACCTGAGCCAAAGGCAGGCGCTTAACGACTAAGCCACCTAGACGCCCCAATAAATAATTCCTTTTTTTTTTTTTAAGATTTTATTTATTTATTTGACAGAGAGAGATCACAAGTAGGCAGAGAGGCAGCAGAGAGAGAGGGGGAAGCAGGCTCCCCGCCGAGCAGAGAGCACGATGCAGGGCTCGATCCCAGGACCCTGAGACCATGACCTGAGCCGAAGGCAGAGGCTTTAACCCACTGAGCCACCCAGGCAACCCCAAAAAAAAAATTTTTTTTTAAATTTTATTCATTTGTCAGAGGGAGAGAGAGAGAGCACACAAGCAGGGGGACCGGGAGAGGGAGAAGCAGGCTTCTCGCTGAGCAGAGAGCCCGATGCGGGGCTCGATCCCAGGACCCTGAGATCATGACCTGAGCCGAAGGCAGATGCCTAAAGACTGAGCCGCCCAGACGCCCCAGATCAACATGGCTTCTGACGATTGTTGTTGACCTTGATCACCGGGCGGAGGAAGTGTTTGTCAGGGTCCTCTACTATACACTGACCCTTCTCTCCCTCTTCTGTGGTGTCCTCTTTGGAAGGAGGTGACTATAGCCCATGCTTGAGGCAAGGGGGTTACACTTCCCCTTAAGGAAGGTACATCCTTTATGCCCATTTTTTGGCACTTTTCTGCCCTGGGGAGATCTGTCTCTTTTCCTATGTAGCCAGTCATTTATTTCTAGTAATACCTGTTTTCTTTTTTGCCGCTTGTGTCCAGTAATACTAAGAATTCAGGAGCTAGCCTTTGATGCTGGTTCAGACACACTTGGGCTCCTCTTGGGAGGGTCAGAGAGGGTCAGAGAACAGTCACCCCGCCCTCGAGGATCTCCCAGCCTATGTGTGTGGGGGGGTGGACGGGCGGCAGAAGCCACATCCACACACAGCATGGCAGGCACTCCGATGAGGGTGACCACACCACGTGGGAGAGCCCACGGGCCGCCCCTGTGCTGTCTGAGAGCTGGGGTTTGAAGGATGGGATGGGCTTTGCCGTGCTGGCAAAACGATAAGCTTGCTCGTGGGGCAGAAGCCTCTGTCTGCACAAAGGTAGGAGGCTCGGGGAAGATGTGGTGTGCTCAGAGTGAGTGACACGGGTCAGGTGGCTGGTGGAAGCCGTGGCCGGCCAGGACATCAGGACATTAGGATATGTGGCAGGCAGGAGAGAAAGGCTGGGCTAGAACCTGGGTAGACTTTAGGGTCTGCTCCTGGGGGCGGCCGTCATCTTGCTCACTGGGGAAGTCTTCTGCAGCCAAAGGTCAGTGTGCGTCTCAAGGTCGCTGTGCCCTTGGGGTGGAGGGTGAGGCCGGAGAGAAGCCAACAAGGAGGCTGGGGAGACAATGGAAGGTGTGTGTGGGCGGGGGGTGGGAAGAGAGGGCTGAGGCAGAAGGTCTCCCTGAGCTTGACCCCAAGGTAGAGACCAAGGTCAAGAAGAGCCAGGGTTTGGTGTTCTGGATTGGAGATAGATCGAAAGGATGGGGACGAGGTGCCTCCATTGGGATGCCAGGACCTGGGGGGCTGTGGGTCCCTTGAGAGCGTGCTGGGACAGGGAAGGCTCCTACTATGTGCTCTACTAAGCACCAGCCTCACTATTCCCAGGAACAGAAGATGATACCTTTTAGGCGATGGCTGTATGGCTCCTGGTCAGTGATTTCTGATTCCTCTGTGTATCTAGGGGGGCCGCTGAGCCCCAGGCCCTGGAGGGACCTCTGGGCCTGGAGCCGGAGGTTTCCATGGCAGCCAGGGCCTGGCAATGGCTGAAAAGAAACAAAACTTGAAACTCAGGAGCCTGGCTGCGCGCCCAGGTGTGTGCAGGGAACTTCCTACTGTCTGGGTGGCGAGGCCTGGCCTGGGTAGGCTGTGTGGGGGTCAGGGAAGAGCCATGGAGTAAGGGTGGTGACACCAAGCTGGTGGCGGCTGGCCAGCCCCCCCTGGGCCACTGCGGCTCCCCCAGATGCGCTGGAGCGAAAGCAGGGGTGTGCGGAGGGAGGGAGGGAGGGAGGGCGTGACGGAGAGCTGCGGGTGGGTATCCAGGCACACATCAAGAGTTCAAACCAGGTAGGTTAAGCCCTGCCATAAAAAGGACACTGAAAAAGAAAAAAAGTTCAAACCTGACCACACTCGTGGCTGCTCTGGGCTCTGCCCCGCCTCCCGCTCCACCGCTCGTGGGGCAGGTGGGGTCCGGGGCCCTTCCTCGGAGCTAGACCCATCCAGAGCTGGGAGCCACAGGGAATGAGGGCTGCGGGCCGGGCTGGCTCAGTGGGTGCACCCGGCAGGGGGACCAAGAAGCTCTAGCAGTTGGACTGAGGAGGCAAGGGGGTCAGGATCTGGGGGTGGGGGCTGCCCCACCCGGGGCCAGAGGCGCGGAAGCCAGGCCTCGGCAGCCAGAGGGAAGGGTAATGTGATTTCTGAGTCACCTGGGATTGGGGTGATGCCACTTGGGATCCCGGGCAGTCACTGCTGACTCACTGGCTTCCAACCTGGGAGTCCCCAGGTCAGCCTGCTAGTTTCTCTCTCCCTCTTGGTGTGTCATGAAAACAGAAACAGCTTCTCTTCTCTGCTGTGTTGTCAGCAGGCGTGGGCCCTGCCCTGGCGGCTTGGAGGGCAAGGGTGCTGGGATCCAGCCCCGTCTGGGGCTCCCACCAGTGGGGTGGAGAGGAAGCAGGTCGGGACGACCCCCGCCCCTGGCTCTGCCCACTGGAGACACCGCCCAGCCTAGCCCAGGGCCAGTAGGCAGCTCCAGGGGTCCAGCCTGATCCTGGGTCAAGGTGACCCCCCCAGCTCCGGCCGCCACGAAGCCCCGTCTCCCCTGCCCTGAGGCTCCTTCATCTACCTGAAAGCAGGGCCACCCTCCTGTCTCTCATTCTCCAATTAACCTGCCACACTGGCCCAGGTACCTCCCCACGAGTCACAGCTGACTGGGCCTGCCCTTGCTCAAAGCCTGTCTGTGGCTCCCCTGTGCCCCCAGACTCCTGGGCTGGGCACTCAAGGCCTCCCTGATAAGCCCAACTTGCTTTTCAGCAAGTCTGTTGGCTCCAGACCCCACAAAGCACCCCTCCCCGCAGAGGCCCTCCCTCACCCCACCACTCCCCATTTCCCTTTCTGGAGAACTCTCTCTTCCACCTGCCACTTCCTCCAGGAAGCCTGCCCTGGGCCCTGGGTGGAGCTGGCTCTTTCCTTTGCAGAGTTCACACAGAGCTGGCCTCTCTGGTATAGGAAATTGTCTATTCAGATCCGGGGGCCTTGAGGGCAGGTGCTGGCCAGACTCCCCACTGAGCTCCACGTCTGGCCCTGGACCTGTGCAGTGCGGGATAGAGGGTGGGTGCAGAGGATAAGCCCCAGAATCGGGCAGGGCTAGGTGTGAATCCTGGCCTTGTCATTTTTCCGGTGGCCCTGAACATCGCATCCGTTCCCAGAGCCTCAGTTTTCTCATCTCTACAATGGGAACGATGATACCCCCACGTAGTTTATAGTAAGAGAAAATGTTTTCTCATAATACTAAGGCCCTCAGCCTGGTGCCTGGCCCAGGTCAGGCATTTGGGAACTATTTGCTGACCAACTGCCTGGAAGGGTCTGGCAGAAGCAGGTTCCCTGGCTGGGGAGGGGTGGGGCTGGGCGGGATTAACGCCTCCGATTAGCGTCCTCAAGGATGCCCTGACTTTTAAGTTCTCTCCTTCCATAGCTTCTGGAAAATTGAAAGACACAGCTGGCCTAGACAGGGCTGCCTTGAAGTGGGTAGGGGGCGTGGGGGCAGAGGGACAGGGGTGGATGGGAAGGAGGTCTCATGCCTGCGGCCCAGCATGGACCTCACCGAGAAGTAGGGGAGTGGCCTGTTGGTGAATGGCTGGACAGCAGGGTGGGATGGTGAGGGTGGCGCCGGTCACCATAAACATGGGGCTCTTTGAAACGGCCACCCCAAAGCTGGGATCCAAGGCACACATTTAATGGGAAGCAATTTAAAACTCATTCAGTCCCGTCCTCGCTGTAAGTCTCCCCCTTGCAGAATCCTTGCCCCATCTGACCTCTGTCTAACCAGCCACATTCAGGGCCCCCCCCCAGCCCCTCCCTCTTTCTGAACCCATCCCTGCCCCTCTGCCAGGGGCGGCCAGCCCGGCTCCTCTTCCGTGGAACTGCCACCCTCCCCCTCGCCACCCTCTCCCTCAGCCCACGCAGGGCCCGGCCTGGGGGCAGCACAGGCTCAGCCAGTCTGGCCAGGCTGGGAAGTCAGGCCTCTGGCGCAGCCAGGCCTGTCATTAGCCCATCCCGAGCCAGTGGGGAGGACAGCCACTGGTGTGGGCTGCCAGGCCGAAGGCCGAGGGCCACTCGCTCAGCTTGGGGCTGGGCCTCCACTTCTGAGCCATAAACTGTGGCTTTCTGGGGCCTGTCCTCTGGGCCCACCAGACCCCTGTCAGGGCGGCCAGAAGAATCCCGGGGAGCCGAATGGGCTCATCTCCTGGGCCCCGGCTCTGTGTCTTCACTGTGCCTCCCAGAGCCTGGGAAGGAGGCCTTGTCATCCTCCTTACCCAGATGAGGAAATCAGTTGAGAGAGTTCAAGGCTGTTGCCCAATGTCACAGAACGGGTCGTGGCAGAGTTGGGACGCGACCCAGGGAGGGCTGGGCTTATTTCAGAGGACAGCCACAAAGGGGCGTCCACATCTTCTCCCAGATTTGGAGAGTGCCAGCCCCGGGCCCAGCCCTCCCAGCCAAGCCGGAGCCACCCTGGGCAAATCCCAGTGGCTCCCAGAGCCACGCAGGAGGCGGCGGGTCCGCACCAGCTGGGGCTGGAGGTGACCGCCTGTTGCTGGAAGCCTCCTGGAGATCCTGCCCTGGAACAAGGCAGGGAGATGCTCTGAAGGGACCCTTGGTGACACAATGTGTGTAGTCACCAAGGACTGTGACGTCCTGTTGCAGATTATTTACAGAAATTTAAACATCTTAGAACTTAATGGCATTGTCTCTGCTTAAAAAAAAGAACAGGATCTTAATGTGAGGTTGTGGGCTGAGAAGTTTGTGAATTTCTGCAGAAATAAGTGGTTTCCAAAGAATATATTTTATTTATTTATTTGACAGAGAGAGAGAGAGAGAGAGAAAGAGCATGAGCCAGGGGCAGAAGCAAAAGCAGACTCCTTGTTGAGCAGGGACCCCGATGCAGGACTCGATCCCAGAACCCAGGATCACGACCTGAGCCAAAGGCAGAAGCTTCACCGACTGAGCCACCCAGGCGCCCCAGAAATAAATAGTTTGGGACCAACTTTCAGCTAGACTAATTTTTGAGCCTAGAGTGAGGCTGTTTCCTTGTAGTCTTCAAAAAAAATCTGCTTGATTTTATAAGGATCAGAATGCTCTGTTAGGTGTGGGGACAGGGGACGTGGGAGAATTGTTCTGAGCTGACACCAGCTCTCCTGGTCTTCGTGTCCTTGTTCCCAGGAAATAAGGAGGAAAGTTCCCGGAACCCGGGTCTGTTTGGCCCAAGGAGATTCTTCTGGCCGTCCGGGTAGGAGTCCAGCAGGCTGGTCCCTAGAAGGACACAGGCTCTAAGCTCAGAAGACAGCAGAATGGCTAGGTTTGGGTGGGAGACTGCAGCTGTCCTTTTTCTAAGGATGCGGGGGTGGGGGGGGTGGGGGGGGAGGGGAGCAGACACAGGGAACTAAGTGTGTGCATGGGGGGGAGGGGTCGGAGTTGTGATTCTGAGCTCCTAGGGCTGTGAGGAGGAGAATTCTAAGAAGTCCCAGCTCCCTCCTCCTGTGAGCAGGACCAGAGCCCGGGGGTGGCTCCTTCCTCCTCACTGGTACTGCCCTTTCCAGCTCACAAGGCTTTTTCACACCCTCATCTCATGGGACAGGTGTCTTCCCTAGGGGAGGAGCACCAATGCCCTCATTTGACAAAGAGGGGAAGTCGAGGCTGAGAAGGAAACCGGCCTCTCCAGGGTCCCATGGCTGGCAAGATGCTAATGAGGCGGGCGGGGATGGGCGAGCTGATCTGGGGAAGAGGGCTGACCTGGAGAAAACCAGCATCGTGATACAATTCTATCGGCATAAAATTAGACAGTGAGGATTGGGAGAAAAAAAGGAAGGAAGTGCCAGCCCTCACCTCCTTACCTTAGAAGCAAAGAGAGTGGGTGGCGGACCCATTAGATGTCACAGTAAAATGTTGTTCAAGCTGTTAGGAGCGTCAGGCTCCGGTAGCCAGAGCCAGAGCACGTGCAGGAAAAGTGTCTGGTTTCTCCTGGTGTTTTTCCTGCAACAGATGGGTGGGACCCTGCCAGGACCTCCCGGTGTAAGTCAAGCCTCCACAAATATTTCTCCAGCTCCACTCATGTGCAGAGCTGCTCCCGGGGACCTCCTGTCCCTTCTGCATACCTGGGCCCACAGCCCCATCCAGACTCCCCATAGACCTCCCCTGCTCTGGGCCTACCCTTCACCTGGGCACCCCGTGCACCTGCCCTTCCCCTGTGCTCAGCCCCTCTCCCGCCTGTGATATGCTTGGCTGAACTGGGCAGGGAAGGACAGCTTCTTAGTCACACTTCTTTGAGCCACAGATGGAAAGTTCTAGGGCCTATGTGTCTCCCTCCCCCCTCCTATTTTTCCAAATGCCAGTTGGCTGTGTCGTAAGAAAACAAGGGCAGGAAGTTGGCAGGGGCAGGGAAGGGGCTGGCCAGGGGGTCTGGCCATCTGAGCAACCCACTTCTGGACTCAGAAAGCTTACTGTAGGGCTGGGACCATGGATGAGGGGGCCCTGGGTTAGGAGGCTCAAGCCCTCAGCCTTCTCTGGGCCTCAGTTTACCCATCCGTGCAGAGGCTGTCAGAGTCCCTGCCCTACTTACTTTCGATGAGGTCATCCCAGGAAAGCACTTATTGTCAATCTGGAAGGGTACTTATCTCTGTTGTTCAGCCCGTGGGCATCTGCTGTTCCTGCGAGCCTTGTAAGGAAAACCTGGGAGGTGTGGTGCCAGCAGAAACCATCCCTGTTTGTGTGTGTGTGTGTGTGTGTGTGTGTGTGTGTGTGTGTGTATGTATGGGGGAGGGGGGAGGAGTGTAGGGCAGTGTAGGGGGGGCATTTGGGGACTGGGAGAGTGACTCCTGCCTTCCTGAGTGTCCCGAGCATTCACTGAGCACCCCTGCTTCTGTCCTCCGGGAGCCCCCAGCCTCATGGAGGGGGCGGCTGTTTGTATCGCCAACCACAACCCAAGACCTCAACTTTCCCACCAGGTTGTCCCAGCCAACCCTGTGATTTGTCACGCCATCCACATGGGATCCCGAAAGCCTCCCGTGTGCCTGGGGCTCACAGATGACTCCAACCTAAATCACGCACGCTTGTGGATTCTCCCGTAGGAAGCTGGGGGACATGGGATCACCCCAGGGTGCCGGGCTTGGTGCTGGACAGTGCTGGGAGCTCAGGGATGCCTTGGAGCCATGTTGGTGGCGAGCACGTGGAGGGTGAGGGGTTCCCTTGATCTATCTGGGATGAGTGAGGGGCCCAACCACTGTCCCCTATAAGGACCCCCACAAACCCTGCTCTGCTTTCTTTCACCTCCGTTTGGTTTCCGGAGACATCGTTCTAAGGTGTGTGGACCCCTCTCTGCCTGGCAGCCCTTGCCCTTGCTCATCCGGGCGTGCTCCGTGATATTTGGGGCAGAGGTTTCTAGCCCTTTCTCTCGAGGCCCCTCCCCCATAACCCCAGGGTCTGGTCAGACTGGATTCCTCTGGGTTCCTAGAACCAGCTGCATCTCCCCAGGCTCCCGTACCTTTGCCCTCCATGTTGCTTCTCCCCAAATGTCCTCCTTCCCCCAGACCTGCTGCCTTGCACAACTCCCGGGGGCCCCATTCGTGGTGATTCCTGCCCTCAGCCCTTAACCTCAGACTATAGCCACCGCCTCTCCCCCTCCCCCAGAGTTGTGCCCCACAGCTCCCCTCCCTCCAAGCCCCCTCCCCTGCGCCCCACCTCCACCCAGGTTCTGTTCTTCCTCCCTTCCAGGTCTCATGGGACTTTGCCCCCACCCTGGCTTTATCTGACCACCGCTCTGTGTGTCTTCCCAGAGTAAACAGGGCCTGGCCCGTGGCTCTAGGTGACCTCCCCCACTCAGTCCTGTTGAGGGCTTCAACCCTGGGGGGGAACTGGCCGAAACTCTCCTGGTGGGGTGGGGAGTTTTCTTTTCAGGCCAAAGACTTCCTCTTCTGGCAGGGCTGGGAAGCCTGGTAGTGGGAAGGGAGGGGACAGCAGGTGACAGATCCAGGAGTCCTGGCCCCCCAGCTCCTTGTTCTCCAAACCACCCTCATGAGGTCCCCACGGAAATCCCCCGGGAGGCAAGGGTGGGAATGGTGAGCCGCACCACAGTAGTGATGGGGCGGGAGGGGACGGTGATAAGGACCAGACCGCAGGAATCAAGGTGGGGCCGCTCTTTGACATTCCCTGGACTTCTTCCTCAGACCCTCTCCCTGATGGTCCCCACCCTGTCTGCCCACCCAGGGCTGGAATGAGGGAGCGCTGAGGTGTGGGGACCCTGGTCTTCAGGACCCGACCCTGGCTGGGGCTGGCTGCCTCATGTGTCCAGGTGCCTGGGAGCTGTGACTCAGTGTCTGTCTCCAGGCTGACCTCAGCAACGGGCCCGGGGGCTGGGGAAGAGGGCAGTTTCCCCAGAGACTGGCTCTCCAGGATCCTGACTCAGGGGCCCAGGGGCTGAGGTCTTGAAGTGCCTTCAAGTTGGCCGGGGTTCAGGAATCCAGAGAAACTGGTCAGGGGGGCAGGTACCGGGACTGAAACCCCTCCCTCTGCTCCCGCCCCCACTGCAGAGCCATATAACCGCTCAGATCGCCGGAGCCTGCCGCTGAGAGGAACCACTGGTCTCCTGCTTCCAGAAGACGGGGGAGCTGGGCAGCTGATCCGAGACTTCTGGACTCCAAGTCGTCCCTGTGGACACCGAGGGTCTGTCCTCCACGCGCTTGGATTCCCACAGCCCCCCTGGGCCGGACTCCCACAGCCTTCCAGGACCTAGACCCCCGCCCCTCCCCGCCCCCACAGGCGCGGAGCCATGGCCTCGATGGGGCTGCAGGTGATGGGCATCGCGCTGGCCGTGCTGGGCTGGCTGGGCGCCATCCTGAGCTGCGCGCTGCCCATGTGGCGGGTGACGGCCTTCATCGGCAGCAACATCGTCACGTCGCAGACCATCTGGGAGGGCCTGTGGATGAACTGCGTGGTGCAGAGCACCGGCCAGATGCAGTGCAAGGTGTACGACTCGCTGCTGGCGCTGCCCCAGGACCTGCAGGCGGCCCGCGCCCTCATGGTCATCTGCATCCTGCTGGCCGTGCTGGGCGTGCTGCTGTCCGTGGTGGGGGGCAAGTGCACCAACTGCGTGGAGGACGAGAGTGCCAAGGCCAAGATCATGATCGTGGCGGGCGTGGTGTTCCTGCTGGCCGGCCTGCTGGTCTTGGTGCCGGCGTCCTGGACGGCCAACACCATCATCCGGGACTTCTACAACCCGCTGGTGGCCTCGGGCCAGAAGCGGGAGATGGGCGCCTCTCTCTACATCGGCTGGGCCGCCTCAGGGCTGCTGCTGCTCGGGGGGGCCCTCCTTTGCTGCAACTGCCCCCCGCGCACCAACAAGCCCTACTCGGCCAAGTACTCCGCCGCCCGCTCGGCCCCAGCCAGCAACTACGTGTAAGGTGCCCGCTACTCAGCTTTGTCCCTCCCGGACTGAAGATGCAGCCTGTGAGCCCAGGACGGGGCTGCAGGCTGCCTGGGGTTGGGCAGGTGGGGGACTGAGCTAGGCCACTGGCCGGGCAGCAACTCAACCCTTTCTGGCCCCTGGCCCCCTTGGACACCGAACCCGAGTGCCAGCAAGGATGGACAGAAAGCCTCCTGTGCCTCCCTCCGCTGAAGGGCCTGTGGACACCGGAGAGGAGGCGGAAGTCCCAGGGTGTGGCGGGCTGGGGGGAGCTGGCTCCTGCTGGTCAGGACAGCTAGCTCAGCCCTGAATTCGCTTGGGCTCTGCCTCCCAGTGGGTGCCCTGCCCATTCCTGTGTTGTCCAGGAGATCGGCTCGGGCCTCCCTGAGCCACCTGACTGTGGAGCCAGAGGTGACACAGAGTTGACAGACGGGTTTGGAGGGGGAGGGTTGAAGGTGCTGCAAACTGGTTTGGGTAGTGGTGGGAAGGAGGCCATGGAGGCTGCCCAGGCAGCCCGCACCCCTCCCTGTCCCCACCCGACGGCCTCAGGGCTCTGCCTCAGCAGCCCCCGCAGCAGGACCCCAGGACTCTTCTGACTTGCAACATCTGCCACCGCTGCCAAGGTCCCTGGACATCCTGGGGACAGCCGGGGAGGGGGATGGTCTCTCTCTGGCCTTCCCTCCCGGGAAGTCCTGGGCCTTTTTCCTGCTTCCTCTGTGGTTTCTGTTTTGTAACTGAAGGAGATCTGTATGTCATGGTCATTACTGTTATTTTCTACAATAAATGGGACCTGTGCACAGGAAGACCATATGGTTTCTGATTTCAGCCGTGAAGGTGGACAGGGCAGGGCTAGGAAGCCTGGGGGGGGGGGGGGTCGGGGTCGGCAAGGAGCAGGACCACTGTGATGTGGCTGGGACAAGAACGATTAAACTGGTTTTGAGGAATTGGGACAAATCAGAGCTGACTCTCAGCTTTGGAATGATCTTGCTCAAAGCCCTTCATTTGTTAGAAGGTAAAGCCATACATAGGAGACACAACTGTGTGCCCGGCACCGTGGTGAAGGGTTGGGGACCCCAGGAGGGAGGCCAGGGGAGTGGGCCACCTGCCCTCTCCCTCTCTTTGTCCCGGCTTTGTCTGGGAAGCCAGGCTGGTCCGCTCGCCCTCCAGGTCCCATGTCCTGGCCTTGGCCCAGGCTGTCCCTGTTGTGGGTCTGGAATGTCCTTTTCCCTTTCTCCAGCCCTCTGAATCCTGCTCATCCTGAAGACCCGGCTCCAAGGCTCCTTCCTAATGAGCCTCCAAGACACACGGGGCTTCCTGACTCTCTAAAAAGTCAGATGAGGAATGGGAGTCCTGGACACGTGAAAGTATTGGGTCAAGGCCAGGGCCATGAGCACAGGGGCACGAGCACGGGTCTCCTGGTCCTCCGGTTAGGGTGGGTGGGAGGACCCGCCATGACGGCAGGAGTCACAAGGTCACATCTGCGACCCCATCATGCCTGGCTCAGGGAAGGCTTGGGGTGGGAGCCTCCTCTCTTCCGTCTCTTCTCACTTCTGTCCTTTTCAGCGACAGATGTCACCTTCTTGGGGGAGAGAATCAGCCAGAGTCCTGGGGCCTTCTGGGACTCATTTAATAGCAGAACTCCCTGAGGGGCAAGGTGGGCACAGGGACCCCATTTTATAGATGAAGCAGAGGAGGCCCAGGGGCGGGGCTGGCTGAGGTCACGTGGAGGGTCAGAGGTCAGTGGGGGGCTGAGGACGGGGCCTGACTTCCTCCATCTGGGCTGCCTCCTGCTTTCGGTACAGGTAGACGATGCCGGAGATGAAGCCATCATTGTCAGGAGTTCCAGGCCCCACCTCAAGCTCGGAGGTGGCCAGTTCCCACCGGTCCACGGGCCAGGCCACGAGCCGTTGCCACGCCCCGGCCCGCTCCAGCCCGTCCAGCGTGGCCTCCAGTGCCTCCTTGTAGAGCAGGTTAGATGGGTTGGTCCTGGTGGTCAGACACACCAGCCCCCCTGGTGAGGGCGGGGTTGGGGAAGGTGAGTGGGGGAGGGGCAGGAGGCCGGCTTCCAGGCTCGAGGCCCACCCCTTCCCTGGAAGTTTGTCCCTTTCTGCTCCTGTCCTCAAGGGCGTCCCCAGGGGCATATATGCTCCCAGCTTTGTCCCCCTGCCAGCCTTTACCCACCTCCATGCCTTTGGTGCTCACCGTTCCCGCCCCCAGGAGTATCCCTCTGCTCCCTCAGCCTCACAGCCTTCTCCGTGCCCTTCCAGGCCCCAGTGTCCTTTACCCTGGAAATTCTTGGCTTAATCCCCTGGACAGGGCAACTCCAACCTCACTGCTCACCCAGCCCCTCTGCTGGAGGATGTGGCAGTGTCTGGAAGCACAGGAAGGAAGCACTCTGGGCCTCGGGCAAGTCCCCTCAGCTCTCTGAGCCTGTCTTCCCAGCTTACGGAGTGGGGCTGATTCCCGCGGGTCATAGGAAGGACTGCGGAGTCATTAAGCCCCGGCTCAATGAATGAATGAATGACCTAATCCCTTCAGTCTTCTCCAGGCACCTATAGCATGCCCGGTGCAGGCTCAGATGGTGTCTGGAGGGCTTCCTGGAGGAAGGGGTGAGGAGGGCCTTGCAGGGTGGGTGACGGGGCTCCGTGAACGGTAAGGCTCCAATGCAGGGAAGCCTGTGCCATGTGGACAGACAGACAGGGCTCTGGCCAGCTGAGGGGCCTGGCGAGCACGGGCTGGGCTGGTTCCGAGGGGAGCTTCCTGCTCTCTCAAGCCCCATCACTGCCTCTTTCTCTGACCCCTCTCAAGACCCTGCGTCTGTCAGCCTCCACAGTTCCCTGAGGCCGAAGCCTGCCCAGACCTGCCCAGGCTTAGCTACGGGCCCTGCTGGGCCCAGTGAGGCTCTGTCGTTCCCCTTTCTGCTGGTTTCTGCCTGTGGCTGCGTTCCCGTGTGGGCCGCCCTCCCTCCCCGTCTCTGACTTCTCCGAGCGTGGGCCCACCCATGGCCTGGCCCTCTTCCCGCCCACTGGCATCCCGTGGGGGCAGCTGGCGAGGGGGAGAGTATGTGCCTGGGGCTGGATGGGCTGATCCTCACCTGGCTTGGTAACTCGCAGAAGCTCAGGTATGGCACTGCAGGGTACCTGGCCGTCACTGAGGGCCCCCACTATCAGCACCGCATCGAAAGTCCCTGTGCAGAATGGGGAGAGGTGCTGTGGGGGTGTGCCTTTGTCGTGGCCTCGTGATATCCATCAGGAGGGACTGGGTCTTCCCCCTGTGCCAGGGGGACCTGGCAGGTGTGGCCCTATCCTGGGCTGAGGTCGGATCATGGGGTGGAGGGCTCAGAGAAGGGCTCAGTGAGGCTTTGGCGGGGGGCTCAGTGTGGGATGGGGGTTGTGGAGGGAGATAGAGGCTGGCTAAGAGAAAGGGGGACTGGCAAGGTGTCTGGATGGGAGGGGAAGTACCTTCAGAACTGGGCAGAGGCTCTTGGCCCAGGATGCAGAGACTGAGGTGCTGGTAGAGGCCACGGGCTCGGGCCTGGTCCAGCATCTCTGGGCTCCCATCCACTCCGTGCAGCTGGAGGAAGCCCCGAGCCTGCAGCTGAGATTGGGGGTGGCGGGTGGGGGACTTAGTCACAGTTCAGACCTGCCATCTCCCAACTGGGTCTATGAACCCGGGGAGGGCAGTGCGCCCCGCTGTAAATGCAGTCCGAGTGTTTGGGGCCTATGAGTCAGATGGGCAGACTGAGGGGGGAGGCAACTGAGGGGGGAGGCAGAGTTCTGAGGCCAGAGGTGAAAGGAAGTCCGAACAAGTGGGGAGCTGAAGAGAGGGCAGAGGACCCGAGGAGGCCTCACCTCGGCAGCCACCAGGCCAGTGCCACAGGCCACATCCAGGATCCGGGCAGCATGAGGTGGGCCCGGAAGGGCTTGGGTAAGGCAGTCCACTGCGAGGCATGGGGCACGGTACCGCAGGGCGGCGACGTCCTGGGGACAGAGCGCTGAGAGCCGACGGGCACCCAGTGTCCCACTGTTTGAGGGACCTCTGTGCAGGGTTGTCTAGGAGTTAGCCAGGCCAAGCTCTGTGTGTGTGTGTGTGTGTGTGTGTGTGTGCACGCATGCGTGTGTATGTGTGTTTTCGTGTGCGGGGCTCACCAGGGCTCCAACCCTGCAGGGACTCCAGCATGAGATGCTTTTCCTCTGCCAGAATGAGAGAGTCGGTGCCCAGCCCACTGCTGGGAACGTCTCTGCAGGCCAAGGTAGAGCTCGATTCCTAGTCCGTAGTGACCCCTCAAGGGGCACCTCCTCCAGGCAGCCAGCCGTTCTGCCTGGGCTGCCGTCCCAGGGTGGGGAGGTCTTGGTTCCTGATCTCTAGGGGCTGCCAATGTGGAGCCACGGGACTGGCCCGAGGGGAGGGCTGTGTGGCTGAGCCGAAGAGGGGCTGGTCCTTGAAGGGGGCAGGACTGCAGGGGCTCACCTCGTTCTCACAAGCCACCTGGGGTGGGGGGCGGGGGTGAGGCTAACTGTCCCCACTTTGCAGATAGGAAGGTTGAGGCTGCGCGAGCACGAGAGGAGAAGGGAAGCCGGGCCGGTTTACCTGGTCGTAGTCCGCAGCCCAGCGCCCATAGAAGTGCAGCTTGCGGCCCAGGTCGGTGATGCCGTGCAGGGCCCCCACCCGGGCCCGCGCCTCCGACAGGCTCCCGCCCTCCTCCTGAGCCATGCTCCTGCGGGGACGCTGCCTGGGTACCCCGGGCCGCCGCGGCCTCCCCCAGGCCCGCCCCTCCCCCCGCCAGGCCCTTGCACGGGCGGTGACAGCACGCGCGGGGCGAGCCTGCACACGCGGGCTTCGGGGCTGGCGGGAAGGTGGTCCCTTCCCAGCGGGAGGGAGGACCCGCTCCCACTCCCCATCCCCGCAGCGGCGAGCGGGATGCCAGAGGTCGGGGGTCGGAACTCACCTCCAGTCCCCCCAGTGCGCGGTGCTCTGAGCGCCGGGACTCGGGGCGGGGCCTGTACGGCGAGCCTGGCCCCGCCCCCACCGCCCTCGCGGATTGGCTGTCCGCTCTGAGAAAGTACCCAATCAAAGGAAAGCGATGGCCGCCGCCCCTCCACCATCAGCCAATGAGCTCAAAGTTCTTGGCCTTCCTCTAGCTTGGGAGGCTCCGGGCTCCTCGGAGGCACCGTCAGGGTTTCCCAGCGCAGGAGCATCTCTGCTCCCTCCCGGCTCTCGACGTCCTATGCGTGCTTTTATGTTTAGGAAGTGGGAGCCTCTGAAGTCTTATCGGCAAGAGGGGGACCAGCCTTCACTTTTAGGACGGTCACCTCGGTCTGGGCAGCGCCATCCAGCAGAACCTTCTCTGGCCGCGGAGATGTTTCGTCCCGGGCTGCTGGATACAGTAGCCACTGGCTGCAGTGAACCGTCTGAAGTGGGGCAGGTGCCACTGCGGAACCGAATCTCAAGTTGCATTTTGTTTCGATAATTTAAATAACCATCTCTGGCCAGGGACCTCCATATGGCACAGCGCGGGGATCCTTGCTACTGGTCCCAGACTTGCAACCTCGGTGTGAGCATCTTCAGCTGGGGTTCCTCCTGGGGACGCCCTTAGGGGAACTTGTAAGACATGCAAACCCCGGAGCCCCTCCCCAGACCGAGTGAATCAGAATCAGATTGCTAGGCGGGTAGGGATGCCCCAGAAGCCCTCTTTAAACAGACTGTCCGGGTGACTACTGTGCGGCTCGCTAGTTGCAGAAGCACCAGCCTAGAGGACCCTTGGGGATCGAGATTCGGGCAGGAGGAGTTTGGGAGCCTGTCGCAGTTGTCCAGGAAGGAGGTGATGGCATCGTGAGCTTGGAGAGCAGTCATGGCTGTGGAGAGAAACGGATGAAGTTCAGAGATGTTTTGGTGGTGGAAGGAGCAGGGCTTTGGTAACTGGGAGTGCGTGGCCTGGGGAGGGGAAGCAAGCTGTCGGGAGTTAAGCCTTTGGAAATCTTATGGGCAAGATGGTGCCCAATCTTTGGGTTGATGATGGTGCCGTTCACAGCAAGGGAAGCTGGGGAGGAAGAGCAGGTTTGGGGCAAAGAGAACACTCACAGTTTGAGAGTGTTGAGTTTGAAGTGTCTCTGTGAAGATGTCTAGGAGGCTGTTGATGCCAGGCTGGAGCTCAGGGGAGAGGGTCATGCCTCAGGGTCGTGAGTATAGCCAGTGGTGATTGAGGCAGCTGGTAAAGGTGAGATGTGTGGGGACAGAAGAGAAAGAGAAGGGGACGGGGCTCAGGATCCAGCTTGGGAACCCCCAACCCTTCAGGGAGGAAGAGGAGTGTCTAGGAGAGCTGGAGAGAACCCAGAGAAGCCAGGAAGGATGCCAAGAATTGAGTGTTTCAAAAAGGTGCGGAATGGCCAGCACAGAGGTGGTTTAAAATGAGGTTTCGGAAGTGAGCCCTGACTCTAGGGATGTGGAGGTCTTTGGGGGCCCAGGTGGACCCTGAGAGTGGCCACCAGTGGCCACGTTTGCCTCCTCTTTCTGAGTTAGACCTTGTGCCCTAGGCTCCCCTGCCCGTGGTTGTGGCCATGAGGCTGAATTCTGGCCAATAGCAGGAGGATGGTGGTGAAACTCTCTATTTCCAGACCTGGACTATAAACACCCTTATCCAATCCTCGAGGGAGGGGCTCCGAGCACCGAGGAGAGTGGGGCTGCCAGATGACCGCGTCTGGGACCCTCAACGATTGCGCATAGCCGTGCCCTCCCCACCAACCTGCATCCGACTGTAACAGGAGCAAGAAATCAACCTCATGGTGTTGAGATTTCAGAATTGTCTGTTACAGTCACTTGCCATTTCCCTTAACTCACCCAGTGACGTTGGCAAGAGCAGTTTTGGGGGAGTGGAGGAAACCCAGATTTCAGCTGTCATTGCCAAGGTCCAAACCCAGATCTGCTTTAGTCCAAAGGCGTATAGGGAACGTGTTGGGAATCTCTTGTGTTCAGCTGCAGATAACAGGGCACAGGCAAAAGCTATCACTTAAAGACAGAGAGATGGACAGGGCTTGTCACGGAAGCTGAGACTGGGGAGTCTGGTCAGAGGCTCAGTCGTGCCATCAGGGACCCACGCTCTTGTCATCTCCCTTCTCTGTCACCTTTTGTACGGAGGCCTCTGTGCTCATGACTCTCACCTCTTCGCGGTTTCTGCACCTCCAGACAGGACAGGATGAAGGGGAAAGGGCAGAAAGGGAGGCCAGCTCAGACTACTCATCATCACCAAAGCTTCATAGGAAGCCCATGGCTGGGAATTCTACTTCATCCTATTGGCCACACTGGGTCCCCGGCCGCCCCGGAGCGGTCGCTAGCAGGTGAGTCGGGGTTGGGTGGGGGGAGGTTGGGAACAGGGACTGGCTCAGTCAGCCGACAGTGTGGGCCCCATCGCTATGGCCTCGTGTTCCGTTTAGGCCAATAAATATTTATTGTGTACCTTCTGTTTATCAGGCCCTAGGCAGGGCACTGCAGTCACAGGGATGAGTCAGAAACAGCCCCCACTCTAGCCTGGCCTGGGTGGGGGTGGGGAGTTGGGTGTCTTCTCCTCTTCAGGCTCTGCTCGCTATCCTCAGTATCTGTGTGCAGGCTTGTCCTTCTGAGGTCCCCCACCCCCCCGCTGGGTGTCTAGGACCACTCCTTTGTCTGGGTGAGGGTAGAGGGGGTGTTGTGACCTTGAAAGATGTCGTCATGAAGAATGAGCCTTTAAGTAAAGTGGAGAACCCCAAAGGTAGTCCTATTGGATCATCAGAGGGAACCTGGGGTGGACCCGGTTGGGCTGCCCATCTGTCCCCATAGTCCCTCAGTGCCTCCGCTCAATGGTGCCCCACTCCCTGGTGGGGGGGCTGCATGGTTTGTGGGCACCAATATGGCTCTCATAAAAACAGCTTCTAGACCCTGGTGGAGAACAAGACTTGCCATGCGGGGTTCCTGGTGGGAGCTGGTTGGTGGTCTCAGGATGGGATGCTGCTTTGCTACTCCCAGGCCTGGACCCCAGGCCCCACTGACTTCTCTCCCCAGGGCCCACTCCATTCCTTCCCCTCCAGAGCCCCAGGACCCCATCCTAGCCTCAGGACAGGAGGACAGAAGCCAGCGGCTTCCGAGTCCTGTTATCAGCCTTCATTAGTCCTAAACTTTGGAAACCCAAAGCCTTTTTCCTGTGTGTTTGGCTGACAATACCCTTTCCTGGAGCACCAGACCATTTTGGGGGGTGAAAAGGAGCAGTTTATGTTTCAAAGCTGTTGTGTGACCTCACAGATGTGCGAGCCAGAGGCCAAGGGCTGCGGGTGGCGGAGGTGAGTCACCCTGTGGTCAGAGTGAGTGGCGGGAAAGGGTCAAGTGGACGAGGGTGAGGCACGATGGCCCGCAGGCAAGACATAGTGGTGCCAGTGGGCGAGAGTTCTGAGCGGAAGGCACGACTTCCGGGGGCCAGGCATGTGCGGGTGGGACGTGTGCATCCCTGAGGGTCTGAGGGGTCCATCCGGATGCTTCTGGATGCAAGCGCTAGAAACTCAACCCCAAGAGGTTTAAATAGCAAGGGTTCGCTGCTTAGTGGTCAAGTGGTCTGCGTACCAAGACCGGCCCTGTGGCCCGCTGATTTTTCTTTTTTCTTTTTCTTTTTCTTTTTTTAAAGATTTTGTTTATTTATTTGACAGAGAGAGATCACAAGTAGGCAGAGAGGCAGGCAGAGAGAGAGGGGGAAGCAGGGTCTCTGCTGAACAGAGAGCCCAATGCGGGGCTCGATCCCAGGACCCTGAGATCATGACCTGAGCCAAAGGCAGAGGCTTTAACCCACTGAGCCACCAGGCACCCCTGATTTTTATTTTTTCTTATTTATTTATTGTTTTAAATTGTATTTATTTGACAGAGAGAGATCACGAGTAGGCAGAGAGGCAGGCAGAGAGAGAGAGGGGGAAGGGAAGCAGGCTCCCCGCCTAGCAGAGAGCCCGACTCGGGGCTCGATTCCAGGACCCTGGGACCATGACCCGAGCCAAAGGCAGAGGCTTTAACCCACTGAGCCACCCAGGTGTCCCTGATTTTTCTTTTTTAAAGACTTATTTATTTAAGAGAGAGAGAGCGCGTGAGCATGGGGGGGGGGCGGCAGAGGGAGAGAGAGACTCCAGCAGACTGCCTGCTCATCGAGGAGACCAACTCGGGGCTCCATCTCACGACCCTGAGTAGCCTCGGGATGGGACGGGGCTGCGGGGGCGTTGCTGCCAGGGAGGGGCGATTGACAGGTTGGAGAGTGATTGGGGACAAGAGAGCAACTTCCCTTCCTTCTGGTCTCCTGTCTCCTTGGCTGCCTCTTCCTTCTTCTCTCCCCTCTTCCTCCTCAAGTGGGAGAGCGCCCCCACCTCCCTCCGTCCTGGGCCCTTTCTTGGTCTCTAATCACACCCACTTCCCATAGGATCTCATCCTGTCCCGTGGTTTCAAACACTTTTTATGTGCCAGCGATCCCCAAAGAGGTGACTCCAAGCCCTGACTCTCCCCTGAACTCTGGACTTGTGCACCTGATAGCTCCCCGTGGAGGCCACGAGCCGCTCTGGCATTGCTCCCAAACCCGCCCCTCCTTGACCTCTAGAACCACGGTGCACCAGGGGCTAATAAGCCCAAGCCATTCTTCTCTCATCCCACATTCCGTGGCCCGCCCATCCCGTGGCTCGTCCCCTCCACCTCTGCCTCTCTGGTCCTATTCACCCTCCCCTGTCGCCCAGACCCCTGCCGCAGCCTCCCTTCTGCCCCCGCCCCCCGCAGTCCACTTTCCTCAGAGGTAGTATTGATTATTGTTTTTAAAATTTGAGTGGAAAATTTCAAACGCACAAGAGATTAACACAATAGACCCCATGTTTTTGTTGGTAGCTCAGTTCCCACAGTTAACAACATAGGTCCAACCAGAATGATGTTTCTACAGTATACATTTCTATTTATTTATTTTTTTTAAAGATTTTATTTATTTATTTGACACAGAGAGAGATCACAAGTAGGCGGAGAGGCAGGCGGTGGGGAGGGGGGAAGCAGGCTCCCTGCGGAGCAGAGAGCCCGATGCGGGGCTCGATCCCAGGACCCTGGGATCATGACCTGAGCCGAAGGCAGAGGCTTTAACCCACTGAGCCACCCAGGTGCCCCTACAGTATACATTTTTTTTAGAAGATTTTATTTATTTATTTATTTATTTGAGAGAGAGGGAGAGAGAGCACAAACATGGAGAGGGGCCGAGGGAGAAGCAGATTCCCCGCTGAGCAGGGAGCCTGACATGGGGCTCGATCTGAGGACCCTGGGATTTTGACTGAGCTGAAGGCAGAGGCTTTAACCCACTGAGCCGCCCAGGCACCCCTACGAGATAAATTTGGTGAGCTTACTCCCCTGCTTAAAACCTAAAATCCAAATTCCTTACCACCCTCTTCCCTAACCTCTCTCTTCGCTCCACTGTCCTAGCCTCTGCTGTTCCTGGAACTCGCCACGGTTAACTCAGGACTTTTGCACTGCTGGTTTTGGTCTGGATCACTCTTCCTTCAGATCTCTGCTCGAATGGCTTGTTCTCAACCTTCAGGTACCCACTACCCAGAATGAACAAATGTTAGCATCTTGTCCTTGTTGCTTCAGAACATGTGATCGTAGAAAAAGACGAGGTTATAGATGAACCTGAAATTCCCTCTGAGTTCCTCCCTCCTCTGTCTGCTGCCCCAGGGACCCAGTTACCACCCTGAATGGGCAGGACCTTCTAGGTCTTGTTTTTATATTTTTACTACATGTGTCTGGAATATCTAATAATACTTAATGGGGTTGAGAAAACGCATGCGAATGCCATCATTTTATAGCTATTACTCTGTAAATTTTTACTTAACTCCCTGCCCCCTTTACTGTGTTTTTGAGATCTTTCCACATTGGTGTTTACAAATAGCATTCATGGTAACCACTGCTTAGTCATCGCTCAAATAGATACACCCAATTCATGTATCCGTCTCCCTACTGATAGGAAATGATGCTGCCACAAATAGCTTTGCACATGTTTCTTTGTTCACAAATGACTACTTCTGGAAGGAGCGCTTTACAAAATGGGGTTTGCATCCCAGTAGGGGGTAACGAGAACAATTCAGTTCATTGTAAAATCGAATGAATAGAAAGTGCACATTGCACATAGTAAGGGCAATTATTATCTGGTGAACTCGTTTCGGTTTCGCGTATGTATGCAACGGGCAGCTGTGAATAACACCTTTCTTACCACGGGGGACTCTCAGAGTCCAAGAGCCAACACGGCACTGCCAGGTGGGGGCGTGTGTCATGTTGGATGCTCTGGTTGTCCCCACAGACTCACCGACACACGTGTATGAGAGAGTATCTCATTGTGGTTTTAATTTGCATTTCCCTCGATTACTAACGAAGGTGCACAGCTTCTCATAAGTTTGTCGGCTCTTTGGATTTCCTCTGCCATGAGTTATCGTTGCCTATGTGTTCAATCGAGTCGTTTGATTTGATCTTATTTACCTTTATGTTTGGAGGAGTTCCTTAGATATTCTGTATATTCTGGGTACTGATTCTTGGACTGTTTCACGAGTTGCAAACATTTCTCCTAGGCTGATGCTACCTTTTGGCTTTGCTTGTGGTGTTTCTGTACCAGATTCAGCAAAAAAAGTGTTTATTGGTCCCTTAGCCCAGGACAGTGGCTGTGGGGATGTGGCGGCAGAAGCTAGATGGCCAGTGGCTGGTGGTGGCAGTAAGATGTCTGCAGAATTTATTTCAACAACATGGTTTAAAAGATCAGGTGAGGGGGCACTGAGGGACACTTTCCTTTTGTAAAAGTTGTGTATATTTAAGGTGTACAACTTGATTTAAAAGAATTTTTTTTTAAGATTTTATTCATTTATTTGACAGACAGAGATCACAAGCAGGCAGAGAGACAGGCAGAGAGAGAGGAGAAAGCAGGCTCCCTGCTGAGCAGAGAGCCCGATGTGGGACTCGATCCCAGGACCCTGGGATCATGACCTGAGCCGAAGGCAGAGGCTTTAACCCACTGAGCCACCCAGGCACCCCTACAACTTGATTTTTTTAAAAAAGACTTTATTTATATATTTGACAGACAGAGATCACAAGTAGGCAGAGAGGCAGGCAGAGAGAGAGAGAGAGGGAAGAAGATTCCCCGCTGAGCAGAGAGCCCAATGTGGGGCTTGATCCCAGGACCCCGAGATCATGACCTGAGCCGAAGGCAGAGGGTTTAACCCACTGAGCCACCCAGACGCCCCCAACTTGATGTTTTGAATATATATATACGTTGTGAAATGGACACCACAATCCAGCTAGTTAACATATCTGTCACCTCTACGTAGTTACCATTTGTGTTTGTGTGTGTGTTGAGAAGATTGAAGATCTATTTACTTAGTAAATTTCAAGTAAACAATACGGTATTGTTAGCTGTGCTCACTATGCTGTATGCTAGATCTCTAGAACTTATTCATCTTTATAACTGAAACTTTGTACCCTATGACCAACCCATTTGTCCCAACCCCAGCCTCTGGCTGGCAACCACCATTCTTTTGGTTTCTGAGCTCGGCTTTATCAGACTCCATGTGCTGATGAGATCATGCCCTATTTCCCTTTCTGCTTCTTGCTTATTTCACTTAGCATAATAATAATGTCCTACAGCTCCATCCATGTTGTCAGAAATTTTTCTTCTTCAAGGCCAAATAATATCCTGTTGCGTGTGCATGTATGTATGTATGTATCTATCTATCTATCAATCATCTACCTACTTCTTTCTCACATGTTGGAATGTAAATTAGTACAACTACTATGGAAAACATATGGAGGTCCTCAAAAAATTAAAAATAGAACTGAAAGTCTTGTGGTCCCACTTCTGGGTATATATCCAGAGAACTTGAAATCAGGATTGCGAAGAGCTATCTACTCCCATGTTCCTTGCACCGAAATTCGCAATAGTCAAGATACGCAAACAACCTAGTTGTCCTTCAGTGGATGGAGGAACATTTTCTTAGGACCCAAGAAGCCTAGTAGAGAAAAGAGCAAACCGGGAGAGGGGGAGTGGCTGCGGATGGCTGGGTGGGTGGTGGGTGGGAGAATTTCAGAGAGAGAGGTCTAAGTGAGCTGGCAGAAAACAAGTACGTTAAACACATTGGTTCTGCACAAATTGTTCAAGAGACAAATTAGTGAAAATTCTATTTCCCATAGCTGTTTGTTTGTTTGTTGATTTTTGTACCACACAGGTGTGGTTCTGCAGTCCGTCGCTGGCATTTATACATTTTGGTCCATTTATCAGACCTTTTATTTGGGGGATGAATGATGTTTTTGAACAATGGGATGGTCTGGCCACTTTACATCCTTTTCAATATTTTTAGGACATTTTTACTCATTTTTGTGTTCAAAAATGTTTTGAACTAATTTTAAAAGGTATCAATGACCCTTCTTTATATTTGGCCATGTTGCTCTGGAATTTCAAAATGTAGTCTCAGCCTCCAAGTGAGTCCCCTGAAAGCGGTTTGGTTAAGATGAATATTTCCACATGTTGGCTTATGAATCAATTCAGTCTGTGCAGCCTGGAGGTCATTTCCTTTTACAAATTTGTGCATGTTTTAAAGCAATTTTGCGTAACCTTTAGCTTATTTTGTTTCTAAAAATTCTTGAGTTTAGGATCCCTGGGTGGCTCAGTGGGTTAAGCATCTGCCTTCCGCTCGGGTCATGATCACAGGGTCCTTGGATGGAGTCCTGCATCCGGCTGCCTGCTCTGCTGGGAACCTGCTTCTCCTGCCTCTTTCTTTCTCTCTCTCTCATGAATAAATAAATAAAATCTTGGGGCGCCTGGGTGGCTCAGTGGGTTAAAGGCTCTGCCTTTGGCTCAGGTCATGATTCCAGGGTCCTGGGATCAAGCCCCTCGTTGGGCTCTCTGCTCGGTGGGGAGCCTGCTTCCCTCTCTCTCTGCCTGCCTCTCTGCCTACTTGTGATCTCTGTCTGTCAAATAAATAAATAAAATCTTTATAAATAAATAAATAAATAAATAAATAAAATCTTTAAAAGAAAATTCTTGAGTTAACTTTCCAATCCACAGGTACTGACTTCAGCCAGGTGCTGTTCCAAGCACTTCCAGACCCCGTTGCATTGACTCCTCCCCATAACCTCACCTGCGAGATTCTACAAAGTATATCCCAGTTTTACAGAAGGAGGAACTTGGGGCGCAAGCACCGACCTGGGAGTAAATGTCAGAAGTCAGTTTGGCAGAGTCCAGGTTCTTCCCTCTCTCATTCATCAGTTCCTAATTATTATTTTTGTATGTAAGTGGCCTTGATAAAGCCATTTTTGGACAGTCAAAAATACAAATTCCAGTAACCATGAAGGCATCTTTATTTCTTTATTTATTATAGTTAACATATAATATATACATAATATATATCAAATAATATATACACAATATGTATTACATAATATGTTGTATTTAATATGTTTATTTATTATATTTATTTATTTCTGTGTATTTCGGGGGGGTGGGGAATGAAGATTTGAAATACAGTGAGATTCTAACCCTGGAACAGGAAAGAAAGAATATTGGTCTAGATCATTTCCGTGGTTTCGCCTCCAGTAACCCGGGCATGACGAGACACGCACCGGGCGAGCTCCTCGGGATGACGCATGGCTGTTGTCGCAGGGAAACCAGCCTCCGTGACTGACCGGGGACAAAACAGCGACGGAAAACTTTCCCCGCGCCCTGGAGCCTCGCGCGCAGGTGCCCGGGGCTCCGCACGGCCGGTGTGTGCTGCCCCCGCGCGGCCGCACTGCCGTCCTGCACCCGCAGGGGAGGGCACCCGAGAGCGCTCCGCCCCAAGAAGGGGAGCAAGTCCAAGGTGGGCTGCCTGCCCTTCTGTGGCCCCAAGTCCTGGGCTGGGAGGGGAGTCTCTGTGCAGAGGGGCGCGGGGGAGGCGTGGCAGCCCCTGGCGTCGGGCAAAGCAGCAGCCACTGGTAACTGGGTTAACCCGCTTGGTCCTCCCCGTTACCCTGCAAGGCGCAGACAGGGCCCGGGGAGGGGAAGTGGTTATTGCCCAAGGCCACGCAGCGCCTAGCACACGGATGGCCTTGAACCTGGGTGTTGAGTAGGAAAGAGCTGAGGATGGAGGGCTCCGGGACTAAGAACCCATGTTCTTGGTGGGAGGCTTGGCAGGAAGGTGAGGAAGGAAGGTTGGCGGGAGAGGGGCTCTGGGGTTTCTGGCCAATGGTACTACATGGCTGGGGCTAGGTGTGGGCGAGCTCCTGGCCTCTATCATTGGCTTTCCAGCCCTGTGGGCCCGTCTGTGACCCTCGCCTCCTGAGGTCTGAGCAAGCACAGAGCCACAGAGAGCCCTTGCTGAAATCTTGCTTGGGGACCGAGCTGGGGAGGGGGTGGGGACAGCTGACGGAGTTGGGACTGAGACTCAGCTTGGTCTCGAGAGATGCCCTGAGGGGCTGCCTTGGTGGTCAAGGTTCTTGCAACCTGTCTCCTGCCTGGACCACATGGCCCAGGGGTTTTGGTCAATGGGAAGTTGAAGACCGTCGACTCAGCCTAGGGAGAGTAGCATTCCTGGCTTAGCGGTGCTGCGTGATGGTGGTGGGGGGGTTGGTGAGCCAAGGAGGGAAGGAGAGAGAGGAAGGAAAACAAACTGCAAATCCTAGTCTCTGTCCCTGCCATGTGATTCCCAGCAATCTGTCAGGCCCTTCCCCAGACCCCTGCCTCCTCCCCAGCCCCACTTTGGTGGGCAGTACCGCCATCCGCCTTTCATCCACGCCTTCTGAGGGGGACCACTGACCCGTGCCTTGCTTTACCTCTGTCTTAACCTTCTGTTGGGAGACAAGGGCACAGGTCTCTCCTGCTTCCACACACCGATTTTTTTTTTTTAGATTTTATTTATTTATTGGACAGACAGAGATCACAAGTAGGCAGAGAGGCAGGCAGAGAGAGAGGGGGAAGGGAAGCAGGCTCCCCGCCTAGCAGAGAGCCCGATGCGGGGCTCGATCCCACGACCCTGAGGTCATGACCTGCGCCAAAGGCAGAGGCTTTAACCCACTGAGCCACCCAGGCACCCCCCACACACTGATCTTTGATCTGGATTATCTCTTGGGGATGTCTGACTATCAGGCAACCTTGGAATCCATGGTGTCTCCCTCTGGGGCAAAGCATGGGCATATTCTAGCGTGATAATGTCTCCCTCGGGAGCAAAGGGCAGGCTTGCTTACTGCCCGTTACAAAAGATTTGGGTTCTGTAAGCTCAGGCTTACTGTCTTGTAATACACCATTGGGTGGACAGGTGTCCTATGGCCCTGTCCATGTCACCCTGGGGGATCGGGGCCTCAGGGAACCAATGCTAAACACTTAGCATCTAGTACTGTGCTCAGTAGATGGTCCTCCCTTTCCGACCCGGGAAACTCGTGCTTCTGCCAGCAGCCAAGGAGGGCAGGCTGGCTGATTAGCCTGCTAGTAGGGTCCCATCTTGGACCTTTCCCCGTGAATGACAGCCTCCAATGCTGTCGCTCTACGTTCTATGTGTTTCTGGCATCTGTCCCCCTCTCTCCCTTCCCAGGATGTATGGTTGTGGATTCCTAGCCGATCCCCACCGCCCTGCCCCTTGCCCCCTGCCCCAGACCCCTTCCTGCTAGTCTCACCTCCCCACGAGCAGGAGGGACCGTCCTGGAGCCCACAGCAATCTCCTTGCTGCCTCCGCCCTTCCACGGCTCTCACCGTGTGATAGACTGTTCCACGGCCCACGTGGCCCTTACCCATCTCACCCCTTGCCTTGTGCCCCTCCCCACCTCCCGCTTTATGCTCTAGTAATATGGCATTGGTTGAATCGTGCTGTCTCCTCTGTCCAGACCACCCTTCACACTTCAGGAAGTTTCTAGCCATCCTTCAAAACTTTGCTCAAGGAGGCCTTTCTGAAGCCTGGGTGACCCCTTAGTGCCCTAATGTTGCAGATGCAGAGGTGGGTGGGGGAGGGGCAAGGCAGAGGACAAAACGGAGGGACTTTGCACACTTCACCCTCTGGACCCCAGCGGTTGCCCCGGGAGAGGAAACGAATGGGTGAACAGGACTGCCCTGGGCAGAGGTCATCCTTGACGTTCCGGGGATTCATTATGGCAAGTTTCCATGTCCAGTTGGGCAAGTTGTATCCTGCACAAGGGTGCCTGGCTGAGGTGGCAAGTGAGGACTGAAATCACGCTGTGTGCAAGGGCTAGGGTGGCACCCACCTTTTCCAATGGGCACGGGGGGGGGGGGGGGGGGGGCTCTAGTCACCCAGCCCCGCACTACAGCAGCATGTCCAGCAGAGGGCGAGCTTTTAAAAATTTCTAAAAGGTGGGACAGCGACCTCCCGCAGCCTCCGGGGGCCACCTGCGGGGACCCAGACCCTAAAGCAAAGTGAGAAGTGCTGTGATCAAGGTTCTGGATTCTTCCAGAAAATTCCAAGCCTTTGACCCTAGTCCCAGCCTCTGGCAAGCTTTGTGAGATGCTCCAGGCAGCCGATGGCCTCCTGGAGTGGGCTAGCTCGGCAAACTGTCCCCTTTCCTTCAGTCCTTGCCTCCCTCCAGAACACTCTGGGGCCTTTGGGTCAGCACACTTTTTCTCCCCTACCCTCCTCTAACAGAGTGGCAGGTCTCCCTAAGATGCCAGAGGAAAAGTCACAACTTCATTTCTCAGCTTTGTGACTGGGGTTGGGAGGGGGCTTGGAGGGGGCCTGGAGGTTTGGACAGCTGAGGCTTTCATCCGTCTCCAAATACCATGTCACCTGTGGTCCTGGGGGGGGGAGGTGTCAAGATTTCCACTTCCTGGGCCTTTGATGCTTCTGGATTCCCACGGATGTGGGCAGGGGCAACACCCAGCCACCCTCAGCCACGTTGCCGTACGTGATGACGGCCTCAGTTGCCCACCCAGGCCCCAGGGCTGACCATCTGAGGACATCCTCCGGCGCCTGTGTGGACAGACCAGACGTGGAGTCCAGGGAAGTCTCCAGCCAGGAAGGGGACAGGATGGAGACAACAGATACCCTGGTTTTGTGCCATGCAGAGGCGGGAGGCGGGTATAAGAGGGTCTCTTGTGGCAACTGGGTCCCCACGGCAACTTGGCCCCCACCCCGCGGTGTCTGTGAGGTCACCCTCCCTCTCCCAGCTGGAGGAAGGGGAGAAGGGCCAGAGATGGAGGCCGTCCCGCCCGCCAGATCCAGCCTCTTGGGGGTTCTGCTGCTGCTGGTGAAGCTGTCAGTGCTGGTGAGTGGGACACGGGGGGCACTGGGGTGGGGGTCCTCCCAGCCCTTCACAGCCACCTCAGAGCTGTTGGACTGCGTGGACCTGTCCCATCCGGTGGCACTAGGTGACTGCCTGCCTCAGAAACCCCACCCCCAAGCCACGGTGCCCGTGATGGGGCGCACAGCCAACCCCAGGTGGCCGTCTCCCACACCGCCCCCAAGGGCTCCCGGTGGTCCTCTGGACAAGGGTGCATGGGGTCCCGAGCGGGGGCTTTCGGGCTCTGAGGAGGGGCCGTTCAGCCCCAGGACTCAGGTGGAGCTTACCCACTTACAGACTCTTTCCCTACCCAAGCTCACTCTTTTCTCCCCGTGGATGGGAGGCAGGACATCCAGGACAGAGGCCCGGAGAACTTCCTGGGTCCCTCTGTCTTCATAGGTCCCCCAGTCCCTCGGGTCGCTGCCCCCATGCCTCCCATCTCTCTGCCCTACCTGGGGGCACTTCCCTTTGCCCCCAGCCACCATTGTGACATCAACAGGCAACCGGTGGACAGGAGAGCCCAGGTGTTTGGGAGAAAAAAAAAACCTGCCTGGGATTCAAATTCTGCAGGATCAGAGGGCTGCGAGGGGTGGATGGTCCTGCCTTCTCTAATAATAATAATAAGCCCACTCCCTTCCATCTAGGGTGTTACAAACACTCACTTAAATCTGGGGGGAAGGAAACAACAATAACTGGAAATACTTTCTAAAACCCCTTCCCGAGAACGGAGTCCTTAGAAGTGGGCAGAGAACGATCCTTCTTGTGGGGGACATTGAGGCCCGGAGAGAAGGTCTGGCTGGCAGGGGGTTGGGGGGAGGTAGGGCCCCTCGCCCCCGTGCGTGACCATGGTTGGCTCTTCCTCCTCCCGCAGCTGGTCCAGAACCGGGTCCACCTGTACAATCTCCTGCTTCTCAAGATTCTCTTCTTCAACCACTGGGTGTCGGGGCTGGCCCGGGAGGCTTGGGGGTCCCACGGCCGCCAGGCCTTTCCAGCCCCTGGGCTCGACGCTAGCCCCCTGTGCCTGGCACTGCAGGCGGGGCTGGGGCTGCTGGGGGTCCCCGTGTGGCTGGGGCTGCGGGCACCCCGGCTGGTGTGGACGGGCGTACGGCGCTGTGCCCGGGCCTTGGGCCTGGCCCCGAAGAGGCTGGGCCTGTCTGCGGCCACCTGCGCAGACCTGCTTCTGTCCTTCCTTCACGGTCTGATGCTGGCGGGCTTGCTGCTGTCGCTGCTGACCTGGAGGCTATACCGGAGGGCCCGTCGCTGCAGCCTGCGCGGGCTCCTCAGCAAGGTGGGTGGGCCGGGCGCGGGCCGTGCTGCGAGAGGGCAGACCTGGGGGGATCCCAGGCCTGGCCACCTGCCCATCCGCTCGTCCATCCTCCAGGCGCTGCTGGACAACTGCGTGGTGCCGGAGCTCCGGGTGCTGCTGAAACGTCTGTACTGGTGGGTGGAGACCACAACAGCCCTCGCCTGGCATCTGGCCTATCTGGTCACCTGGACCACCTGCCTTGCCTCCCACCTGCTGCAAGCCGCCTTCGAGCACACCGCCCAGCTGGCCCAGGCCCAAGAAGCTGAGCCCCTGAAGGGCTCAGGACCCTCGTCCATGTCCCCGCTCCCCGAGCCCCTGGGCTCCAAGGCTGGGCCAGCCCTGCCAGAGCATGGGAGTCCTAAGGAATAAGCGTGTCCCCATCTGCCTTTCTGGATCTGGTCTGGCCTGGGGTCTCGCTCTGTGTCCCTCCTCCCTACTGGTGTGCGTGTGCATGTGTGTGTGCGTGCATGCGTGCCCTAGGGCTGCCTATGGGAAGGAAATCACATTCTGCGGGCCCCTGATCTGTGTCAGATAACCCTCTCAGATGCTTTACGTGCATAATTTTGTTTAAATCTCATAGCATTACAGGGGTCAGGTTTGAGTAGCTCCATTTTCCAGATGAGAAAACTAAGCCTCAGAAGGTTGAACCATTCCCAAGTTCCTCAGAGCAAGTCAGGGGAGGGGCCAGCACTGGACCCTAGGTTTCTGGTTTCCCAGAACCCCTAACTTTTGCTAGGTCTGAGCCCCTGATTCTTAGGACTGTCGGTGCCCGGGGCTTTAAGGGAGATGCATTGTTAGAGACTCTGGCCTCTGGGGGGTGCTAAGGCCTCACGTTTCAGAGATTTAGAAAGTTCTTTGAGATGTAGGGAATCCTCAGGTAGTTTACAACTAGTCCACCCATTCAATTAGACTCTTGGCCACTCACCTTACCACTTAGTTATCCATCCATCCATCCATCCATCCATCCATCCATCCATCCATCCAACCATCCATCCATCCATCCATCCATCCATCCATCCATCCATCCATCCATCCATCCAACCATCCATCCATCCATCCATCCACCCACACCCATCCATTCATTTCTCAGCTTGTTTACCCACCCCTACCATCCATCCACCTCTCCCCCATAAATCCATCCATAGATCCATCCATCCTTCTTCTCCAGGGAGAGGGAAACATCCAAAATCTCAGCTGGGGGAGCCAAGCAAGCTCAGGTCAGTCTCCCCCCGCCCTGAGCCCAGTTATACCATGAGAGGAGGGGGAGGGGTGGTTTCGTGGGAGTTAGCAATCACCTTCCATTCACTCCCAAGCCCGAGGGTGGTGTGAGTGTGGGAAGATGTTCCAGAGAGTTCTGCCCCATATTTGCCTTCTGGATTCTATTTCCTGGGGAAATTTGGGCCAGATTCCTGCTCTGCCTCCCATATGGACCTGTAGATGGCTCTGGGTAGGTGTGGGGTGAACTTCTGGGCCCTTCCTCCGAGTCTGAGGAGCACACCCAGCCTGCTCCTGGGGCGAGACATCTGAAGGGCTCCCCTCAGGCCCACGAGGCAGAGCTTCCTGCGCTGGGAAGGTGCTGGAGTAAACCTGACTGGGATTCCAGAACATACTCCCAACTTGGTAGGGAAAGTTGTGTGCTGAGGCGCGTGAAGCTGGCCCACTGCTGAGGTTGGGGATGGCAGGGAGTGGGGCTGCCTGGGCCCAAGCGGGTGCTTGACGGGACTGTGGTCTGCGGAGGTCTGTGGTGCCCGGGACTGAGGAAGGGGGCAGGTGGAGAGGGGCCTCAAGGGCGAAAGGGGGACAGGAAGGGCTATGGCTTGTACCCCTGGAGGGTGGGGAGGGGGAAATGACGGGAGCAAGGATGGGGCTGGAGGCTGGGACCAGCAGGGAGGCTGGCACGGCCCTGGGCAGTGGGGCTAGAGGCGAGACTGTGTATGTGATACTAGTATTTTTCCTTTTACTAACTTTTTAAAACATTACCCACAATACAGACATGTTAAGGTAAACGCGTTTCCTTCCTCTCTGGTTTGAAACTCGAGAGAAACGGGGTGGTCTCTGTGCTGTGGACCCTTCCAGCCACGATGCTTGGCATACCTGCGAGGCCGCGGCCAGGCCCCCACGTCGCACCTGCAGACCCGTCTCCGACCGAGACCCGTCCTCCTACGCACAACAACAGGCGAAAGGCCTTTTTGCCTTCGATGGCATGCCACCGGCCCATTTCCAAGTCAGTCCGCGTGGATGTCTTGTGCTTCCGAATGGCTGCGTCGAGGTCGGCTTCCAGTTCTGCTTTCTCCCTGCGAGGGAGCTCTGAAGCACTGGAGAGGGTGGGCCCCTAGGAACCGAGTGCGGGCGCGGACAGGGGCGGGTGCAGGTGGGAGCTGGCCCCGGACCTGGGGAGCTCCTCCGCGACCCTCCACCTGCCGCACTCCCACCTCTCCTGCCTCATCCCCAGCGGTCTGGGGCCGAGATGTCTGGGGCACTAGGGACTGGGGCTGGGGCAGGGGCTGCGGTCATAGAGGCCAAGAGCCTAGCCTGGCCTTGGACCTGAAGCATGGGCTGGGCTGGGGCCAGGAGACCAGCTGGGATTCAGGATGACGCTGTCCCGGGCATGCACACCTGCTGAACTTGCCTTCTCAGACAGCTGGCTCCCAAATCCTCGGCCGCTGGCAAGAATGAGGCCGCAGCTGGAAACGGCCTGGCCTCCACTTTCCACACTGGGGCTCTGCACAGGCGGGGGGCGGGGGTGGCGGTGGCGGGGTGGACACTCCGGTGTGGCTTCCTGGGCTAAATGGCCACTCAGACGACACACTGGTGAGAATACCTCAAGGCCTGGGAGGCAGAGTAGGCCTGAGGGCACACTGGGAGCCCATCCTTTGGGTCGGGGTAGCTGGGAAAGCTTCCTGCAGGAGGGGGCATTTGAACTGGGTTTATAAGAGAGGAACTCACCACAGCCCCTGGGTGCCAGGGTCCCAGATCTGCCCTGTGCTGTGTGAAGGTCGCCAGGCCCCAGACCTCTCTGAACTTGGCTTTTCCTAGTCACTGTGGCCGACCTGTGCCGAGGGAAGGGCCCTGGCTGGGTTCCAGAACACAGGCTGACACCTGAGTCCCCCCAGGAAGCATCCAGCCTGGGGAGCTAGGGTGGCACTGAGCTGAGGAGGCTTTCGAGAAGGTTCCCTGGGGCCTGAGGAGAAGGCCTGGTGGCAGATACTTGGTTCCCCGGCTCTGGCCTGTTTCTCGCTGTGACTTAAGTGAAGCTCGGTCCCCGGGTCTCAGTTTCCATGGGGTGCCCGGATTATCCTGATGGGACGGCCAGCGCTCGAGGAGGGATGCTCTGGCTGGGAGGGGCCTGGAGCAGGGGTGGGGCGGGGTGGGACAGGGGCTGCACGTGCGTCTTGCCCCAGCTGAGCTACACGTGCAGGCCTCACCAGAAGTCCTCCAGGGCCTTCGGAGGGCCCAGCAGCTGGGGCTTGGGAGGGCGAGAGGCTGCCCCGACTGCCCCTCTCACAGAGCGGGCAGCTCAGAGGCCTTGGGGTGAGAAAGCCTCGGATTTGAATCCAGAATCCACAGCCCGCTGGGACCCTAGGCCTGTGAACCTCAGTTTCCCCACCTATGAGCAGGCCCGATCCTAGGACCTCAGGCCTCCCAGGACTGTCACTGGGTCTGTGCCAGAGGCAGGAGGGACTGGGAACCCCAGCTCCCCCTCTCTCGGGCCTGCCACCTTCCCAGGGCCCGTGGGAAACCCCATTCCTGAGGCTCCAGGGAGAGGGCGGTCGGTCCATCTGCCTCGGGCCTGTGTGTGTGGAGGGGCCCTGGCCTGGCGGAGGAAAACAAGTGGGGGGCGGTGGGGGGGGGGCTGCTGCGGGCAGGGTGGGGGGAGCTGGCTGAAGGGCTGGCCGGCAGCTCCACGCAATCTGTCTGCTATGCGGCCCCGGGCCTGGCCTGTATTTATTTATGCTGAGTCTGTATTTATTTCAGCCCCTTTCTCATTAATAGGGCAGGAAATGGCTGGAATTGTTACATACCTGGCCGCCCAGGGGTCCCGCTCCGCCAAGACACACAGGGCGCTGGCTGCCCAGCCATGACGGCCTGCGAGGGGCCCCCTGCTCGCTCCCCGGCCCGAGTCGCTGGCCTTTCGCTGACCTGGCTTGCAACGAGCCCCCCTCTTCTTCCTCGAGCTCCCACGCACCCCCCTGAGGCTGCAGCCCTGGGAAAGGAGCTCGTGTTCTGGCATGTCCCTGCCCCCCGCTCCTGACACCACCCCAGCCTCCGGAGAAACGGGGTGTCAGGCATTGTCCAGGTGCGGCTTGTCGAGTTGGGGGGGGGCGTGGACAGATGGCAGGGAGAGCCTCCAAGTGAGAAATGGGGGTCTCCTTGATTTGGGGGTGGGGTCCTGGAGCCCTAGGGCGGGGTATGGGCAGCAGAGGAAGAGAGGGGCTGGGAGAGCCCCCACTGAGGCTTGGGGGTGGTCCCCGGGGCTCGGCTCCCCAGCGAGCCCAGCCACACGGCCACCCAGCCCGAGCCCGCAGCTGGTGGGGGGGCTCATCCTGGTCCTGCCTTCCTGGCCACCGTGGCTAGCCGAGCCTTCCCTAGCGGCCCAGTGGCCCCCTCGCCGGCTCCCAGGCTGTACTCAGAAGCAAGCCAGCATCTCTCCAGGCCGAGCTCTTGGGTGTGGGCCCCAGGTGGGCCTGCCGGAGCTGAGAGGCGCAGTCCCCTCCCCAGAGCCTGACATAACCCATCAGGGCTTCGGCCTCAGCCTGCTTCCCCGGCCACAGTGTGCTGTCCTGCCCTCTCCCCCCACCACCCCCCGGTGGCTTTGCCGGGGTGGGGTCAGAAGGAGCCTGCAGAGTGCCCACCAGCCCTGGGGCGGTAGCTGTGCCTGCTTCCCCTCCCCACAGGGGCCCAGGAGCTGTGTCCACCCCAAGGCCTCTTCTGGGCCAGGTCTCCTGGCTGCTCTCCTGGCGGTCACTTGGTCCTGGCCTCCGCCAACTTGTGCCCTCTGCGGCCTCCAGGCCCTCCTGGCTCAGAGCCCAAAGCGGGGCCCAGTGTGCACACATAGCCGCTGGGCCCACCCTTTGCCCTCATCCCCCAATCTCCTCAGTCCTTCTAGGGTCTGGGGAAAGGGGGTGGCAGGGGGGCAGCTCCCGACATCGAGGAGGAGACATTGAGAACTTTCGGTTCTCTGGGCTGGGGGCCCCGTGGGTTGCGGGAGGGGCTGTGGCATGCCTGGGGCTCAGGCAGGGGGTCTCTGGGCTTCTCGGCTATCCCACCATCCAGGGCAGATGGGCTATATGGGGACAGGAGGGTCAGGCCCCAGGGGACAGCATCTCGTCTGGGCTCCCTTACAAAGGTCTTCCCCAGGTGCCATGTTGAGCCACCGCCTGCAAAGCCTCAAGTTCATGGCCAAGGCCAGGCCAGCAGCAGGTCCCTGCTGTTCCTCCAGCTCTGCCTGGCTCAGCCTGGCCTGGTGGTCCTAAGAGAGCTGTCCATTTGCAAGATGAGAACCCCACACCCTGCATGGGAGTTGTGGGGACCCAATGAATGATGAGGGGCTTGGATCGTGGGTGCTCAGCAAATAGGAACATCTCTCCTACCACCTCACCTTGGTGGTTAGGTGCCCAGGATCCTGGGGCAGGGGTGTCAGTGGTTGGCCCGGGTCCTCTCTGCCTAGTGTCCTCCTGTCCCTCCACTTCTCAAATGGACTAGCACCATCCGGACTAGGTGGAGGCTAGGGACAGCCAGCTCCAGGGCAAGGCTGCAACCTCAGAGGGTCTCCTGGGGCTGGACTACGCCCCCCACCCCACAGACCCTGCCTCGAAGGTCAGGACAGAGCCTTCTCTCAATCCTGGGATAAGGATGTCCCGGTCACCCAACCGTGTGGGACTGAGTGCATCCCTGTGGGTGGCAAGCAGCAGGCATCCATCCTGAAAGCTCCCTCCCCCAATGCTTCCTATGACTGGAGGGACGTCAGACCCTCTGCTCCAGCCGGGGTCCTGCCCTCCCTGGCTTGTGGGACCCTGGGCAGGTCACTGGGTTCTATCGCTGTTCACACAATGAGGCGTGAGCCTTTGGGCTCTGTGGCTCCTGAGTCAGAATTTTCTTTTGTGAACCCTGAACCCCTCTTTGCCCTAGGGTGAGAGGTGCTGGAGAGGGTGAGTGTGGAGGCCTCTTGTCCCAGTCCCCAAAGCCCCAGACCCTGCTCGGACTGCCTCCATCTGGAGCTGCGTCCCACCCCTAGCTGAGCCCCACATCTGGAGCCCAAAGCCGGCTAAACACGGAGCATCTGGGCCCCGGAGAGCCTGCTCCCAGGTTAATGCGGCCCATCTGGGGCCCTGGCAGCTGCTCTGCCCTGTCTCCACAACGGAATGCTGGCTGCACATCTGGAGGTTGGAGCCTTGGGGTCACTCAGCCTTCCCCGTCCCTGGAGGGGCTGGAGCTGAGGCTGCCTGGGGTTCCCTCCCTGAGGCGGGGGGTCCCATGCTGAGGGGGCTCGCTTTTCCTTTCTGGATGGCATGGCTCACAGAGCTTCTCCTGGGGGCTGCCTTGGGAACAGCAGAGTTTTGACATAATGGGGACACATGGCCCTTGCCAGGAGTGGTGACAGCTGGCACTCGGCACCAACTTGCCCGGCAGCCCTTGGCATCGCTTCAAAGAGCCTCCAGGCCCCTCAGTGTGGCCGGCCTGCCTACCTACTCCCACCCCGGGGCACCGAGGGTTCTACGAGGTGCCCACCAGCTGTGCAGGGAGCGTACTGGGTCCCTGTCACGAAGCCCATCTCACACGATGTGTCCGGTTGTCATGTCTCTCCTCCTCCCCACTGCCCTGCCAATACCCATGCTCGGCAGGATGGGGACAGAGGTCTCGTCTCCCTAGAGGCCCCAGATGCAGAGAAGAGGACCCAGGAAAGGAGGTTGCCCAAAGGAACCAGGGCTTGGCATGCCAGACAGACTGCGTGGGGCAAGGGGCTTTTGGGGGCAGGGACACGCCACGGGCAGCCAGCGGCGGGACACAGGTCTGGCCTGGAGGAAACTTCTGAGCCATGGGAACTGCCCCATGGTGGCTGGGACCGGCTCCTCCTCAGACGGTCCTCCTGACCTCCCTGGGGCCATGGGGCCCTCCTGAGCGACAGCACAGGGGCCTTGTCACCGTCACCGCAGTAGTGAGCTCCTTGCGCTGTGCTGAGGCCCTAGAATCCCCAGACCCCAGGCTTCTGAGATGCTGCTTCCTCAGTCTCGGAGCCTCCTGCAGCAGGAGGTGGAAACAGGCCTGGGGTGGAGGAGAGATACTGGGCACAGAGGGTGGTTGGGGAGGCAGTGGGGAGAGGGCACCGAACATGCAAACATGCTGAGAGATGTCACCGGCCTGTGGCCCAGCGGCTTGGGACCTGGGGCTGCCCCGCCCAGAATGGCGGGGGACTCTGCGCCTGGCCCTGCCTCTGAGGCGAGGCCCGGGGTTAAGGTTAGCATCCTGTGGTCCCGATTTTATCAGAGCATCACTGGCCCCCATTGAAAGGAATGCTTTATTGCTCAGCCTCCAGCCCCGAGGATCTGGAGCTCCAGGCGATGGAAACCTTCCTGCCATGCCTCCTGCCGTAGTTCCTCACCCACGGAAAATCTGACTCAACAAACAGGCGGGATGGAGACACAAATAAGAAAATCACAAGGGCTAGAATTTACTGAGTCTTCACGATGGGCCAGATACCATTCCGAGGGCTCTGCTGGTATTAACTCATTCCCGGCTCCCTTGCGACGAAGGCAGGAAGCATGTTGTTATCACAGACCCATTCTACAGAGGGGGACCCTGAGGCTTAAGGTCCACTCAACCACGAGGGGGGCGGGGTTGGGTTCAAAGTCCATGTCCTTAACCACTGCCTTTCAGCATGTTGTGGAGGGGGGAACCGGGAGATGGGGCTGGAGAAGGGACAGAGGGAGGCAGAGATGGGGTGGTTTTTGGGCCCCGAGAAGCAATGCTGCTGTCCCCAGCCCAGGAGGAGAAGCAGAGGCGGCGTGGTCACAGGGACCGCCTTGCCCTGTTCCCCTGTCTGGTCTGGACCACTCTGGCTGACCCTTCTTGTCCCACAGCAACCTTCTATAAAGTTTTTTTTTTTTTTAGATTATATATATATATTTGACAGAGAGAGATCACAAGTAGGCAGAGAGGCAGGCAGAGAGAGAGGAGGAAGCAGGCTCCCTGCTGAGCAGAGAGTCTGATGTGGGGCTCGATCCCAGGACCCTGAGATCATGACTGGAGCCGAAGGCAGAGGCTTTAACCCACTGAGCCCCCCAGGTGCCCCCCACAGCAACCTTCTAACAACCTCTACCACCAACCGGGCCACCTTCTCTCTTTGGCGTGAGCAAGGCAGCCAACCGCAGTGGGTGCCTCCTTTGTGCCGAGCGCATTCTTAGGTGACGTAACATCTCCCTCCCCACGGCATGGCAGGAAGGTGTCACGCGCACCCCCATTTTACAGATGAAGAAACCGAGGCCCCGAGTGGGTAAATCACTTGTCCACACGCTGACAAGAGATTTGAATCCAGGCCAGTTCTGACCCCTCTCACGGAGCCCCTAACTCCCATCCCTGCCAAGAGGGCTGGGGAGAAACAGCCATTTTTCCCAACTCCTGGGGCAGACCCAGGCTTCCCAGAGCCCCTGCCTGATGCCCCCATTCCCTCGCTGGCTGGCGTGGAGAGGGCTCAGCCTAGACTTGGGGGCTGGCCGAGGGCCAAGGGGGAGGACAATAGGAGTGGGAGAAGCGGAACCCCTCTCGGAAGTGAAGGGGGGCTGCCCAGACCAGGCCAGCAGAGCTTTCTAGACGGGCCAGGCCCCAGGCTCCACAGGGCAGGGGGCAGTGGTGAGGAGGAAGGGGGTTCCCGGGCTGTGCCTCCTGCGTGCACCTGAGGTTCTGTGGCCCAGGCCAGTGTGGGGAGACCGGGCAGGAAGGACAGATGCTGGTCTTGTCCTGTGGTCCCAGGGGGACTTGGCTCTCTCCAGGGGGCTCCAGCCTGGGGAGAAAGAATTGGAGGAGGCTCCTGCTGAGACCCAGATTAACTGGACTTTGCATGGTTGAACTTGGCAAGAGAAGGAAGCGCTGGTTCAGCCCTGACCGCGCCTCCCTCCTCCGCCCTGGGCAGGCTGCGAGGGCCAGAAGGGGTGGTGGACTCAGGGCCCCCACCTCGGGCTGCGCAGAGAGTCCTGGCTTGACCCCCACGGGCTCCCCAGGCGGGCTTCCCGTGGCCCCTCCGGGCCCCGAGCCCTCCCCCGACCTGGGGCGCTGTCCTCACTGAGCGCCACCCACCAGAGTCAGATGCGGAAGGTGTGGCTCAGCTAGTGGCTGGGGAGAGCCCAGAACCCTTTGCTGCCACTTACCCCAGGTCCCTCCTGGTACCCAGGACCAAGTGTCCCTGGGCCTTGGTGCTCTGGAGCGGAATGTGGGTGCCCAGGCTAGGAGACTGGTTCCCCGGGTGGCCCATGAGGCCTGTGGCTCCCTCAGGGCCGATGCTCCTTCGCCTGCCTACCCCCAGGGTGGCAGGGTCCAGCCCTGGTCTAGTGCACCTGACTCTGGTCTGTCGGGTCAGTGGCTCCATCAGCTGGTGTGAGACGCTGCTGCTACGGGCTCTGTCCCCAGTTTCTGTCCCCCTCACAACAGCCCCCGGGTTCTGCTGTGGGCGCCTCTCCTTCCCTCCGGGGGCTGCTGTCCCACATCAGGGGGTGCTGGGCCCTGGTGCTGGGTCTGCGAGGACATCAGTAGCATATCCCGTCCCCTTCCCAGCCTCGGGAGGGGCCCTCCGGAGTGGCTCCCACCGTACACATCTGGGGGGACAGGATAACAGCCGCTCAGAATGGCAGAAGCCTATCCACCTTCCAGGTCTGCCCCGGGGGGGGGGCCCAGCTCCCCCTCTGTCTCCTTCCTCTCAGCTGAAGACGGGGGGGCAAAGCGCTCTGAGCATTTTCTCAGCCCACGAACACCCCGGATGCCTCCCTGGGGCCGGGCCCTGCGCTGGGAAGCACAAGTCCTTGCTTGGGGTGAGTCCTGATTGTGCAGTCAATAGGTTCTGGTGCCTGGAATCATCTACCTCCCGCCCTGGGCCTCAGTTTCCCCTTGTGAGGAACAAGGCCGGATTTGAGATGTTCACAGAACCTTCTGGTTCCTGCTTAGGTGAAGCCCGCTTCGCGCCCTCGCGTCCAGGGCAGCCCCCTCCCCGCCCGCCCACATTGCCGACATCACAGGGCTCCCCAGCCAGGCGCCAGGTGGTGCCCGTGACCATCTCTCCAGCTTCTCCCAGCCCCCTGGGCCTTGTTACCAACGGTGAGAGAGGGTCTTCCTGCCTCTCTCTCTCTTCAAAGCCAAGCAGCGGGGAGCTCGTCAGGGAGCAAGTTCTCCCAGACGGACCAAGCCAGTCAACAAACCGGCAACCAAAACAACAAGGCAAGATTACGAAACCCAGATTCAGGGACGGAGGCCGCTCCAAGCATCTCTCCGGGACGGGGGGCGGCGAAACTGGGCCAGGCCTGTGGGTCAGAGCCTGCCTGGCCCGGACTATTTTTATACCGTCTGGGGGGTGGGGGCTGATGAAATTCCAGCTGTGTTTCACCAAAACACTTTCCCCTTAAGCCCGAGTTCCATGTGGTTCAAATTCATTGTCACTTAACTCATCACTCGAGGCCCCGAGCCACACCCCTCCCCCCCCTCGAAAGACAAAAACACAGTCTCTGGCACGCTGGCGAGGTGGGCGTGAGGGGTTGCGACAAGCAGGCTGGCTGCCTTGACCTTAGCTGCCCGCCCCTGCCCCCCGCCGACCCCGCTCCATCCATCTGGGCCTTAGCCTCCTCCAAGCTACGAAGAAGGGCCCCACTGGGACTTGGGGGTCCCTGGCTCTCTCCCCTCTACCCCCCCCCCCCCGCCACTGCTGGAAACCGGGAGCCGCTGGGCCCCGAGTTCCACGCACAGGGAATGCCCAGAGGTCACCCTGGTGGTGGTGTCACGTCGGGCCACGTCCGCGCCAATGAGCAAGGAGAAGCCCATCTGCTTTCCCCCCCGGCACTGCTTCGGACGTTTGCTGGCCCGCACCTGGTGCTCTTCACCTCGGGGCTTGTTGGGGTTGGCGAGGGCGGAATCTGAGCGGATGGGAAGGGCTGCCTGGAGGGGAGCCACCAGAGGGCATTTCAGTCTTTATCAAACACGGGGACCGTGACCTCTGCTTTTGCAAACGGCGCTGACCCGTGGCTTCCCGAGCTGGGTGGCCACAGCTGTGGGTGCGTTTGATGACGGGCCCACCTGCCCCCTGTTCTATTCTGGGGGGTCCCGTATCTCCCCCTAGACCTCTCCAGCGCACGGCGGGGCTCATCCACCCCTACATCCCCAGTGCCATGCCCGGGGCTTGGCACAGGCCCCGAGGGCTGCGAATGCTTGTTCAGTGAATGAATGCATTTCTCAAATCACATCAAAGTGCTCTTTTCATTATCTTCGGGCCAGATGAATCCAGGGCCGCGGCTCTCCAGATAAATATTGACAATCTGGCTCTTGCCTATCCCACAGGCAGGGACAGAATTCTCTTTCTGTTGTAGGCAGGAAGGAAAGCCCCAGTCCCTAGAGAGGGGTGAACCTGAGCTCCCCTCCTGCCCCATCGGGGCTGCGCTGGCCCCTCCTGCTCTGCCGACCCCTCTGTGGGGCCAACCCGCCAGCTCTGGTCTCTGGTCCCCAGACTGAGGGGGCCGCAGGGTGGGGCGGCAGGAGCGCTCTTTCCTGGGCAGGGTCAGGCAGTTCCTGAGGCAGTGGAGCTGTTTGGGTGCAAACATTTCCCTGCATTGTCCGGCTTCAGGAGGCAGCCAAGAGTCTGGGCAGGAGGCGGGGAGCTGAAGCAGGACTCTCTCCCCTCCACCCCAAAGAGGACACCTCCGGGCACACGGGTGGGGGAGCTGGGAGGTTGTCCCAGGCCTCGGGGGCGGGGGATGCAGAGGAACTTGCAGAAGACAGAATGGAGACATGAGCTGGTCTTTGGTTCAAGTCCAGCCAAAGGATGAGATTGAACTTCCTCCAGGGGATGCTGGGAGATGCCTGTCATTCCCGTGCTGGCTCGGCACTCCAGCCAACCCACACCTCTCTCGTCCAAGAGCGGCAGCCTCCCCCAAACCCCCCTCTCAGCTAAGCTTGCCCCTCCTTTGAGACTTCTGCTCAACGACACCTTTTCTGGGGACAGTGGCTCTGGAGTTGAGGTCTTCTGGAGGTGGAAAGGAGGACATCCATGCCCATCCCTTGTGGGTCTCCAGAGTCTCCCGCTCTCTCTACCATGGGGTCTCTGAACAAGATACTCCCCCAACTTCTGCTTTTCCTTCCCGGAACTCCAGAAGGAAGGTCGTCTGTAACTGGGTGGTGGGGGACAATGTTACTTTGCACTTTGGATGTGTATCCCAAGTGATACTCCATGGAACGTGTTTGGAGGAGAGAAAAAAAAAAAGGGTTCTGGATCTAATAAACTGGGGAGACACTGAACTTGACAGCTAGACAGGACTTATCAGAGCCTTTAATTATTTTTTTTAAGATTTTATTTATTTGAGAGAGAGAGAGAGAGAGAGCACAAGCAGAGGGAGGGGCAATCAGAAAGAGAAGCAGGTTCCCTGCCGAGCAAGGAACACAATGTGGGACTCGATCCCAGGAACCTGGGATCATGACCTGAGCTAAAGGCAGATGCTTAACCCACTGAGCCACCCAGGCGTCCCAAAGAGCCTTTAATTATTAACAGGGACTTTGTGCAGTGCCTGAGTGGCTCAGTCGGTTAAGTGCCTGACTCCTGATTGCGGCTCAGGTCATGATCTCAAGGCTTCACACTCAGTGGGTGGGGAGTCTGCTTGGGGTTCTCTCTCTTTCTCCCTCTGCCCTCCCCCAACCCCTGCTCACACTCTCTCTCAAATAAATAAATAAATCTTTAAAAAAAAAAAACTATTAAGAGGGACTTTGATCTCCTAAGAATTGGGCCCTGGTGTGCAGGGTCTCCCAGCCCTATTTGATGCCGGTGCCATTTTTCCTCATAGAACCTTTTCCAGGACAAGTGGGACATACTCTTGTCCTCTGCGTGTTCAGAAGACACCTCATGGACTTGAAACACCAAGTCACCCAGTACAGAAGGCGGCTGTGGGTGGAGATGGTTCTCTTTTTATGTCAAGTGGGAAATTACCCTTATAACATTGGATGAAGTTGCCCATGGGGGATTGGCCAAGCTAGTGTGGAGATCTGGCCACATGATTTGTCCTCTCTCCCTTGGCACTGAAGAGCGATGAGCCGGCAGGTGACCAGAACAAGAGGGTAAGGACAGACCTTGTCCATCTCTCTAACTTATTCTGAAGATATGAGCCGCAGTTGGGTCAGTTGGGGCCAAGGTTGGGCAAGACCCAGTAGGGAAAGCTGGGAGGACTTCACTCAGGAGGCTGGTGAGAAGTTCTAGAAAGAGCTATCCCAGCTTCAGGAGAGATCTGACTCCAAGACCAGATTTTGGGTTAGGTTAGCAGGACTGGAACCACTGCAGGGTTCTCGTCCCACCGATCCCTGTCCCTTCCTCACAGCTGGACCCCACCAGGAGGCTCAGCTCTGCCCCAGATTCTGGGGGCCCCGACCTGAATTCAATTAGGGGATTTCTGAAGGAGCCAAGTTCAAGGTTTAGGGGCTTGGCATACGATCTGGTATCCCAGTTCTGTTAATGGAAGCTCAGCTTTGGTCCTGGGGTCCCTCTTGTCTGTCCACTGCTGGATGTCCCCAACTCTGCCTGGTTCCCAAGTCCCAGATTCCCGGAGCTACATCCTGTTGACCTGCTGGACCCCTTCTTCCTGTCGACTCTGGCTCATCCCCTTTGTGTCTGCCTGGGCCCCAGGCCCGACCTGCTGGATGGCCTCCTTGCAGGTGATGCTGTCTGAGAACCTGCTCCATCTCAGAGGGAATCCAGCTGGTCAGCCCTTCCCTGTCCCAGGCTGTAGCTCCCAACTGTCCCCGGGGCTTAGACGTCAGACCACAACCATTCTACTCAACCCTCCGCTCAGGCCCTCTTGAAAGTCCTTCGCTCCATCTTGTTCATCCAATTACCTATTCCTTCCCTCAGCATTTGTGGAGTTGACCTTGATCACACTCTTAGCCAGCGGTTCTCAAACTTGACCCTGCACGCCCCCTGCGGGGGCCGATTTAGTAGATCTGGGGTGAAGCCCGATAATTTACATTTCTACCAAGTTTCCAGGTGACGTCGATGCTACTAGTCTAGGGGCCACACTCTGATGGGACAGGTCTAATCTGTTATCAGCTATTAATGTCCACATATGGACCAGCTTATCAGGCCATTGAAACCAGAAGCATCTTCCCACGGGGAGGTCTGGACAGAGTCAGGCTTGTGGAAGGACATGGACCTCAGCGGGAAGAGATGATGTGTGCCAAGAGACAGACAGCAGCCCGGAGAGTGGGTTGGGGCCACGGAGGCCATATTTGTCTTCTTCCTAGGCTGGGCCAGGCCCCAGAGTTCAGGGTCTGGGACAGGAGGGAGGTGGGCAGGCATGGTGGGGAAGGCTGGGGCCACGCTGAGCAGAGGCTGGGATTCGGCCAGGAGCCAAGTGCACCTGACCTGTGGGGCTGGGAACAATGGCTGGGCCGGTGCTGCCTGGCCGGCTGCCCCGGCACATCTCTGTTTTCCTTCCCGGCTCCGATCTCCCGGAGCTCTCCTTGCTCGCTCCCTCTCCGGCAAGCCCATCCTGTCCGCTGGCCCCCGGACAGCACATTCCTTCGTGCTGATTTCTTCACATTCTCACAGTGAGGCTGGAAGTGAGGCCGGGGACTGGGGTGCTGCCGAGGGGGCCCAGCCGGCCCTCCCTGGGGCCCTGGCTCTGCCTTGAGACCAAAGAGCACCTGGGCGGAGGAGGAGAAGGAACACCCCCTCAAGCTGGAGGTTCCCCAGTCCCTAGTCATCCTGCAAACATAGACTGATTTCCCCCCCACCCTGACTCTGTACCTCCTGCTCTTAGGCAGAGCCCAGAGACTGGGAGACCCCGCACTGCTAAGCCCTAAGCCCCTGGGCCTGAGCCTCATGCAAAGCATGGCCCTGGGCAGGCTCTGCTCCTCATGCAGAAGAGCTCAATGGCACAGTGGAATGTTCCCTTCTGGAACAGGACCACCCTCTGGCTCAGGCAACCCTTCCAGAAAGACCTGTGTGTAGGGGGAAGTATAGGTCCCATGTTCCATCCAGGACGGCCTTGCCCAACCCTACTTTTATCCACCAGAGTTACCTTGCCCTGAGGCACACAGGCTGGGAGACAGTCCCCGGCCCGCCCCCCGCCCCTGTCCCCCTCCACGACTCGATAAACCTGAGATCAGGACTATGGGGCTGGCCAGTGTGACACAATGTTGTGCTGTCCCTCCCTTCCTCATCATACCTGGGGCCCCGCATTCAGAGGAGTCTGCCGCCCCGCCTGACAGCGGAGGGCTTGGGGCTTAACGTCCTGGTGTCCCCAGAGGTCTTCCCCAGGTTGTTTATGCTGGGATAGGGCTCTGCCGTGGGGTCAGGTTCAAGGTCCAGTCTGGGGTTGGGGTCAGAAGTGGGGATTCATCTGGGGTTGGGATTAGGGTCAGCCTGTATTTCGGGTTGGAGTTCAGTCTACTGGTGGGCTTGGGGTCCAGTCCTCATTATGGGGTTGTGGTGGGGTGGGTGTTGGGGTCCCTCTGGGCTTGGGGGTCAAGTCTCAGACTAGACACCGAATGTGTATTAGGACAAGACCCGTGTGTGGAGCCGATTAAGGTGGGGATATGTTAAAGGTGATCCCTGTCCCCAGCCCCTACCCCCACAATCAGCTGGTCCCTGACCCCTGACCCCGGAAGCCTCGCAAGTGGCCCAGAGGCAGAATGAAGGCTGGGGTGGGCGGGTGTGGAGGGCATTTCAGTGAACGTGTCCTGAGGCTTGTGTTGGGCCTGGGGACCCAGGGTGTACCAGTTAGCCCCCTGGCTCTCTCTGGGCCTCAGTTTCCCTGTCTGAGAAGCTCCATGTTGGGCAGTTGGGCTGTTCTGCAGAAGCCGGGACCCTGGCAGCTTGAGCAGTTGTTGTCAAGAGGTTTGGGGGTTGGGGGGGCCCCTGCAGGAGCTCTGGCCTGGACAGGCAGGGGGAGGAGGGACAGATAGGACAGGCCTTCCTGTCAGTGGCGATGGTGCCACTTCTGTTGTCAAAGCGCTCCTTCCCCGGCGCGGAAGCTTCCAGACCACAAGTGTGGCTTTCACAGTAGGGCTCAGGCATGGACAAGGGGTCCAGATTCTGGCTCCGGACTCCAGATGCCCACAGCCCCTGGCCAGCAGCAGACACCTGTAACAAGGGCTTTGCCCCAGAGAGGGCGGGTCAGAAGAGCCAGGGGCCATGCCTGGCCTCTGGTTCTTCTCTCCCTCTCTCAGCGTAGCCCCCTCATCTGGCCTCCTCCTGTCAAAGCCGCAGACACAAAAGAGAAGCCCCGATTGACGTCAAGCAAAGCGCCCACGGGGCCTCTGTCTCTCCCAGAAATTTGGCTCCGGTGCCCTGTGTCGGATGTCTGTGGTTTTTAAAAGGTGAAAACGGCCCATAACTCCGCTTCTGTGTCTCCACCAAAACCTGGCAAGACGGGTGGTTTGGGGGAAGTGGTCTCTGGGGTCCTGGTCCTGGTCCAGAGTTCGACTGGACTGCGAGCCCCCTCCCCTCCCTGAGGCCTCCCCGCAGAGCCCCCTCCCCGCACCCCTCCCTGTCCCTCACTTGCAGACCCCGGAATCCTGTGCTTTCCCGCTGTCCCTAATACTTACCCGTGCCCTCGGCCATGCCACCTCTTCTGCCCCTTCTCCGTCCTCCCATCTCTGTCCTGATCTTCTAGGTCCTTCTCCATGCCACTGCCCACTGCCCAGCCCCCCTGCGCTTCATGGCTCATGGGTCGCTGGGCCTCCCCTCCCCGACGAGGCCCTTCCTGTCTTCTTGATCGATGAGTGCGGCACACAGACCCAAGCCTGGCACACAGTAGGTTCTCAGCCTTTGCTGGGTCGCCAGGGGGCAAATTCCTCCTTCCATCTCTGTCTCCTCTCATGCTTTGCCCCGCTTTGATGTGGACATTCGAACCACTGGTTTCTGGGAACCATTCTGCGTCGCAAGCCGTGACCACTGGGAGGAGCCTGGGGGGCCTTCGGTCAGCGTGACCCAGTGCAGCAGAGGTCCGCGTGGAGGACTGTGGCAGCCAGGCTCCCCGGGGCGGCCAGCACACAGTCATCAGGCCTGTCCTGCCTCTCCCTGTCTGCCTCGGGGACCATAGCCCCTCTCTTGTCCTCGAGGGGCCCAGAGTCCAGGAAGAGGGAGAGAAATCCTCCTCCTTCGGCTGCCATCTCATGGCCACTGCCGGGCTGTACAGATGACTCCTTCCCTGAGCCAGTGTCCCCTGTGCCATGGTGATAGTGGCTGTGCCTTACTTAATGCCCTCAGTTTCCCATCATTTATGAACTGTGGTCCAAGCTGCTGACACTGGCCACCCGCGCGCTCAGGCTTCAATCTCCTGTCCATCAGCCACTGCCAGCTCCAGTCACACCTCCGAGGCTCTATCCGTCCCCTACCCAGGCCGAAGCTAACCTGGGGACAACGCACCCCCTGTCCTCCTAGGCTTCCCACTAGAACTTGACGTCTCCTAAGTGAGGGTCAGTATCTGAGCATCCCTGGGCTAGCCCTTGGAGACCCGCACCATGTCACTGCGGGCTATGGCGGGAGCCTGTGTCCTTTGTCCCCATGTACGAATGAGACCACTGAGGCCTGAAGAGTGGAAGGGACAGCTAACCCCAATGGCTTCGGATTCTGCTTTGCAATTTTCCTTTTGCTGACCTATTGCTGTCTTTACCTAGGGTCACTGGAGGAGGCTTCACAGAGGACTGGCCTGTTGGGGAGAACACCTCTTCTAGGAAGCCATCGTGATTTTCCCCTACTCCCCAGCTCTCTGAGCCACGGATGCTGAGTGCTGTCCTGCTCTCTTGACATCGGCGGCCGGGCACAGTACCTGTGAACACCAGCCCCAGAATCTCACCTCTACCTCTGGTGCCCTCTGACCTTGGACAAGCTCTTGTCTGTTTTTCCTTCCTTCCTTCCTTCCTTCCTTCCTTCCTTCCTTCCTTCCTTCCTCTCTCTCTCTCTCTCTCTTTCTTTCTTTCTTTCTTAAAATTCCAGTTTATTGGTGGCCTCCCGGCACTGGCACCGGCTAGCTGAAAGAGATTGTGAGTGGGAGGCAGCAGTCCTAGGTGAGAATCTAAATCAGCTTCTCAGTAACTATGTGGCCTCAAGCAAATTCTGCTCCGGGGCCCCAGTTTTCTACAAAACGGGGAAACCTGCCAGGCCTGGCTTCCTTCAGGGGTTAGTAAACGCAATCATGGCTTTGAAGGTGTTTGCTAAGTGGCACGGTCCCGGGCAGGTGGATGGGCCCACCCTGCGGCCCCGCAGCAACCCCCGCGGGGCCTGGCTCAGGAGCGAGCGGACAGACGACCGCCCAGGGCTCTGCCGCGGGAACGTGGCAGGTGTCTGGATGCTGCGTCCCCAGGCGACTTGTACGGGCAGCGTTCCCAGCAGCTCATGCTAGTTCCCAGCCGGTCCCACTGCCGGGCCGGCCTCCTTGTTGATGGGAGTGGGGGGGGCACCTGGCACTGGCCCAGCCTGGCCGGCCTCCCACCCATGTTTTGTTCAAAGTTTGGAATGTCCTGGGACGCAGAGCTCGGCTCCCTGGGGAGACACTGGTGCCATCCCCTTGATCTCATCGCTGGACAGGTTTCTTCTTCATTCCAGCCTGGGACTCGGGCAGGCTCCCAGCCCCAGCTGCTGCCAGTCCCCGTCCGTCTGTGTCTGTCCCAGCCCTGGCAGCCAGGAGTCGTGCAGCTGGGAAGCGGGGGGCTTCCCGAGGGGCGGGGGTTCTCCCAGCCCATCTGCAGGGGGTCCCTGGGCATGCCTCGGAGCCTGTTCTCGGCAAGCACTTGTCCAGCTGTCTCCCTTCACCAGCTCCTTGCTTTGCCAGTGACCCCCTGAGCCCGAGGTCCTGAAGTCTGTTTGGAATGATGTTCTCAGGACCTAAGGGACTGGGGAGGGGGCGGAATGTGCCACAGGCCCTGATTTCTGTTCCCCTGAGTGGAACAGACTGTACACAGGGTGGGGGAGTGGGGGCCAGAGATACCGAGATGTATGTGTGTACACATGGGGCTTTCTTTAACTCCCAGCTGTAAGTGCCCCTAAACCTGCTTCACTGCAGGGAGAGGTTGGGGGGCGGGGCAGGGCTAGGAAGGTCAGGGTCTAGTTAAGGAAGGAGCCCATCCTAACCTGGTCTGTGTGCTCCTCTGGGGTGGCAGGACATGGTACCCTGACCCGGTACCAAGCAGCCCAGTTAGGTCCACCTGCCTGGAAAGCAGGAAGCTATAGCTAGTTCTGTTCTCAGAAATGTGCAAAGGTGTGTGTGTGTGTGTGTGTGTGTGTGTGTGTGTGCGTGGCTGTACCCAGCTCACCCCTGGCTGTGTTGTGGGGCCAGGGGGCACCCCAATAGTGCACAGAGGAATCCTCTCTGAGGAACAGAGCCCTTGAACAGACCCCTATGGTCTGTCCTCCTCTTGGGTCATCCCTGCCCTAATGTGGGTCAGCCCCCACCCCCCGCATCCCCCCAGGCTCCTCTCTCGGCCTCATCAACGAGGAGATGAAATAAGTCAGTCCCTCTGGCAGGCGCCCCAGCCCCCCAGGCAGCCTGGCTGCAATTGTTAATATTCCCCGTGTTTATGACCCCTTGGCCCTGCTGACAGCCGTTGGAATTAATTTTGTGAATCAGAAAGAGGTGGGGGCGCGGGGGGGGGTGGGGTAGCCTGTTGGAATCCAGGACAATGACATCCCCACCCGCCCCCCTGCGGCGGGTCCCAATTGCTAATTCTATAAAACAGTCATGGGTCCAGCCCGGTCCTGTCCTGTCCCGGCCTCCTGCCTGGCTAGGAGCGCCTCATGCCTCTGCTATGCTCTCCCCCCGGGAGGGGGCTGGCCCCAGCCCCGATGATTCAGGCCCCCTGACACCTTGCACTGATGTCAGTGGGAACGGAGGCCTCAGGCCCCAGGACCTTCTGGCTGGTTGCCTGAGCCCTCGCCCTGCACGGGGCTTGGCCCCGGCTCGTGCCTCTCGTGACCCTTCCGTGGACGAGGTCTGGCTGGGAGAGGAGGCCTGGCCAGACAAGCCTCTCCCTCACGCTGCCCCCTTTCCGAGATCTGCCTTATCCGGCGCCGGGACGTCCCCAGCCTCCTCGGGTTTCGAGGACTCGTTCTAAAATTAATATAGGGGAATTCGGGGAATTTGTGAGCAAGTTCCCAGAGAACTGTGACTGCCCTGGGGGCAAGTGTCCCCGCTTCTTCCCACCCTCCTCCGAGTTTTACTTCCCTAATTTCCTAGACGGGGTGATCCCCTTTGGGCAAACTCACTCCAGGAAAGACAGGACAGGATACTCTGTGCTCTGTATGTTGGGGAAGAGTCTTCTCCTTCCATCCCCCCACTGCCATGGAGAAGTTTCTGAGAGATCTTATACAGCATGTTCTCTTAAGTCATTTGAAATATCTTTGCAAATATATTATGAATTGTCTTTCCACTTTCTTGATAGTGTCCCCTGATGCACTCAAGGGTCTCATTTTGATGATACCTGATGTATCTAATTTTTCTTTTCTCCCTTGTGCTTCTGGGGTCACGTCTCAAATCCAAGGTCACAGAGATTTACCCCTGGGTTTGCCTCTCAGAGTTTTATAGTTTTAACTCTTACGTTTAGGTCTTCAGTCTATTTTGAGTTAATTTTTATATATGGTGTGAGGTAGGGGTCCAATTTCACCCTGTCATATGTGGCTAGTTGTCCCAGGACCATTTGTTAAAAAAAAACCCCACTATTCTTTCGGGATGCCTGGGTGTCTCAGTCGGTTAAGCAGCTGCCTTCGGCTCGGGTCATGATCCCAGGGTCCCGGGATCAAGTCCCGCATTGTGCTCCTTGATCAGCGGGGAGCCTGCTTCTCCCTTGCCCTCTGCCAACCCCCCTGCTTGTGTTCTCTCTCTCTCTCTGACAAATAAATTTAAAATAAAACAAAACAACAACCAAAAAAACTGCTCTTTCCCTATTGAATGTTCCCTGTACCCTTGTCAAAAATCAGTGGACCATAAATGTAATGGTTTACTTCTCAATTTTATCCATTGAGTTATGGATCTGTCCTTATGCCAGGGTCTCACTGCCTTGATTACTGTAGCTTTGTAGCAAGCATTAAAATCAGAAAGTGTGTGTTCTCCAATTTTGTTCTCCTTTTGCAAGATTATTTTGGCTGTTTGGGGTCCCCTGAAATTTCATATGAATTTAGGATAAGTTTTTCCATTTTACAAGAAACACCATCGGGATTTTGAAAGGGACTACACCAGATCTGTTTTTGGTAGTATTGTCATCTTAACAGTATTCATGAATTAGACAATCCATGAACATGGGCCATCTTTGTCTTTATCTAGATCTTTAATTTTCTTCCCCCATGATGTTGTGCAGTTTTTGGTGTCCAAGGTTTGTGCTTCTTTTGTTAAATTCATCCTGAAATATTTTGTTCTTTTTGATGCTATTGCACATGGAATTGTTTTGTTAATTTTGTTTTTGGGTCGAGTCATTTAAAATAGGGTCTGGCATAAAGGATCAGCATAAGCATCCTTTATGACCCAACTTGTCCGCACCCTACTGATGTAAAAAGTGAGATTCACTGTGACCCTGAAGCCTAGGTTAGTTGCTTTCCAGGATCTGAATTATGACCCTTTCTCTGACCCTGGCCTCTGCTGGAAGCCTGGCCTCGAGGGGAACATTTCATCCTCTTGCTAGATCTGTGCCTCCAGTCTCCTTCTGCCCTGGCCTCCATCCTCCTGCCAAAATGATATTTTTAAAGCTGATTGTGTCACTTCCCTTCTTAGAGCCTCCAGTGGCGTTCCCCATCTTAGCCATGAGAACACTGTGAGCTCTTTGGCCTTCTGCTTAAGACCCTTCATCCTCATTAAAGTCTTCCATGGCCAGTTCTGCACTGACAGCTTTGGGGACGTCATCACTGAGATGTCCCAGATGCTGCAAAGCCATCAAATTCTGGGGAAGCTCAGTGATGGCACCAGATCAGCTCTCTTCGCCCCTGCAGCACCTCCTTCCTCTTTGCTTTCCAGATGCCTTCTTCTCCCTCTCTCACCCTGTTACCTGATGGTGTTACCAAATCCTATAGGTTTGACCTCCTAAGCCCCTCTCTTGGCTCCCCCCCCTCTTCTAAACAGGCTTTATCTTGACCTGCTCACAGGTCACCAGCATGATTTTCTATACTCCAGATGCACCTGTTTAAAATTCCTTTAATGACCCCTCCTCAGGGCCTCTAGGGACAGGCCCTGGGTTCCTGCCTTGGACTCCCGATGAGGCCCCCTCACACCCCACCCCCCAAGAAGATTTGCCTCCAGACCACCTCTTCCCCACAGCATCCCCACCTCCCAGGGGGAATGGTCCCTCCTTCCAAATCTCTCCCCTGTGTGACCTGACCCTTCTCAAGGGCAGGGGGCTCAGAGGGCTTTTCTCACAATCCTTAGAACCGAGCCCGGGCTGGCCCAGGAAGAACTCAATGCATGGTTTAAAATGGAATTCTCTGGGGCACCTGGGTGGCTCCATGGGTTAAAGCCTTTGCCTTTGGCTCAGGTCATGGTCCCAGGGTCCTGGGATCGAGCCCAGCATCGGGCTCTCTGCTCAGCGGGGAACCTGCTTCCTCCTCTCTCTCCCTGCCGGCCTCTCTGTCTGCTTGTGATCTCTCTCTCTGTCAAATAAATAAATAAAATCTTTTTAAAAAAATGGAATTCTTTATGAAATGGCTTACTCCCTGCTTTCCTCTTGCCCAGAGATGAGATATCATTTGAGGGACACGAGAGTAGCCTCCCAAGGAGGGAGCACATGACTAGACTTTTGGGGGTGTCTGCATTATCACTAGGGAAGGTTCTAGGAACTTCTGGGAGTGAGGGGTGGGCATGAGGGGGCAGGCGCTGAGACCCTTTCCTTGTCTGGGCGGCAAGCACTATGGATGCAACAGCAAGGGGTCCCTGCCCAGGGTCCCACACCTCTCTCCTGCCCCGGGGTCCCCTCTTTCCCTGGACCCCCTGCCTCTAGCCTCCTCAGCCCACAGCACGTGAGCCTGGTGCACGGCCTGGCTCAGAGCCTCTGAACACACAGAGCAGCCCTGGGTCCCCGGCGGGAGCGCGGCTGGGAGGAAGCCACCCGCCTGGGTCTGAGCTCCGAGCTACCCACATGGGTTCCCGTCCCCGCCCCGTTGTACCTCCTGCCAGTGCCTAATCGCTTCCATCTGCCCCACTGACTCACGGAGCTCCAGTTGTCAAGGTTTAAAAAATGTCCAAATTCCTCCCCACCCAGCCTTTCCAGGCGATTACCCCAGCTCCGGCCCCCCGGTGGCACCCCCATACATCTAGCCAACTGCTCCTTCTCCTACTGGCCGCAGGGAATAGGGGTGTGGGGGTGGGTGGAGAGGGGTTTCTGTGGGGAGCAAGAGCCCTCCCCACCCCCACCCCCCACCCCGAGGAGGCCTCGACAGCAGCGGAGAACAGAAGAGCTGGAAAACCCAGGTCAAAGGAGCCCTTGGGACAGCCTGTCCATTTTACAGATGGGACAACTGAGGCCCAGTAGCAGACCAGGGTGTAGGGCTGGTCTAGAGCTCTTCTCTGCCCTTTCCTCGCTCTGCGTCTCTCTTCCTTCCATCTGTCACTTTCCCTTTGGGCCATGGGAAAGAGAGCTGTGGCCTAGCCTGCCCCCTACCCCTAGGGACCAGGGCCATTTGGTGACCAGGAGGGGTCCCTCCATGCCCCCACACCCTGGCATCTCCTTAGCCAGCCGGCTCCTGCCCTGCCCCTCAGGGTATTTCCGGAAGAAGGGTTTGCACCTAAACCGTATTTCCAGGCCCACTTGGCTTCCTGAGGGGTGGGTGGTCAGAAGGAGGCAGAAGGAATAGGTCTAGCTATGATGCCCCGTGACCCACGGCCCCCTGGGTTTATGGGACTTGGGGTCTGGGAGCCTGTCTCGCCCTTCACCTTGGACTGAGCCTGAGGACGATTGCATGAACCACTCTGCCCCCCACTCCCTCTTACCGTGTGTCCTCTATGGACGAACCGTGTGTTTGCGGGTGACGGGCAGAGACCGGAAATTTCCTCTGTCTTTGGAGGCAGAGGGATAACCATGGGGTAAATGACACCCAGAGACCCCTCTTCCTTCTCTTGCTCAGGGAGAATGTCAACCGCAGGCGGTCCCTCCCCTACCTACACACCTCTGTCTATTTCCTGCAACTTCTAAGAGACAGTCCTACCCCCTTGGCGTCACTCGCCAGGCTAAGGGGGGCGGTGCCCACCCATTTCTGCAACCCCACCTTGCCCTCCTCCCTGCCACATGCCTACCCCACCCCCAGTTGGCCCCTCCACTCCCCACGGCCAGGCATTTTATTTATTTTTTTTTTTAAAGATTTTATTTATTTATTTATTTGACACAGAGAGAGAGATCACAAGTAGGCAGAGAGGCAGGCAGAGAGAGAGAGGGGGAAGCAGGCTCCCTGCCGAGCAGAGAGCCCGATGTGGGACTCGATCCCAGGACCCTGAGATCATGACCTGAGACGAAGGCAGCGGCTTAACCCACTGAGCCACCCAGGTGCCCACGGCCAGGCATTTTATTTGGCTGTTTCTCTTTCACACCCAGCTTAAGGGTCATGCCTCCTCCTCCAGGCAGACTTCCATGGGCTGCCAGAGGGAGCTGCCCACTGCCCCACCCCTCTAGTGAGCCCTGCCCTACTCACTGAGCCCCCTCCCCCTTCATTAAACCCCTTCCCCCCCCTCTCTCCCCCCCTCTTATGGAGCCCTATCCTAAGTGCACACCCCCCCCCCCCATGTGCTGTGTTCAGCGCAGCAGCTCCGAGTTGCCAGGCAGCAAGCAGCCTGGCCACTCCAGGTCCTGGTGCTGTGGCCTCTTCCCAGGATCCGGCCTGGAGCCAAGCGTTTTTCTGGGGAGACTTCCGGCCGGACCCCCCCCACCATGGCATGCCAGGAATGCGGCCCCTGCCCAGGCAGGCCCCCTCCTCCGTGGGAGGGGAGCTCAGGCCAGTGGACTTTTAAGGACTGAACGAGGAGTCAGCTCCATCCCTGGTCTGGCCAAGCTGTCCTCCAGATCTGGCCCAGTCTCTGAGGGGCTTGGCCGGGCGCCCCTGTGGGGAGAGGTCTCGGTACTTAACACCAGGAATGGACGGCGGCTGGAAGCATGCTGGCTCTCGGTCCCTTCTTTTCCCAAGGACTGAGCAGGGGCTCCAGGCCTGGAGCTCAGGGCCTCTGGCTCAGGCTGCCCCCCCGCCCCCCCAACCCGCCCTGGAGCTGAGCACCCCTGAGAAGCTTCTCAGAGGGCCTGGGGATGACGAATACAGCTGTGGCCACGGGGATGGCCATCCCTTTCCGGACCCGTGTCACTCTGCGATGGCTCGTGTTCTAGTCCCACTCCCATTCTACAGATGAGCAAGGTCAGGGTCAGAGAGACTAGGGATCTTCTCCGAGGCCTCCTAGCGGAGAGATGGCCCGGCCCGGATTTAATCCCAGTCCTTTGGCTCCCAGTCTCGGGGGACAAAAGACAAGGCCGAGGCATAGGAACACCACCCTCGTCCTCGAGCAGTCCCTTTCACTGCAATTGTGGCCGATTCGTCCCACCCGGGCTGTCAGGTGGCTCTTTGCCCACCTGTGCGCATCGCTCCTGAGCCTACCTGCTTGTTTCACCCGGGTCCGGGGACTCTGGCCGGTGCGGCTCTGCCACTTGGGCCCTTGGGCCCAAACCTTGGGCCTCCCAGCCCTGACTCGCCCTGTCTTCCCCCAGAGGCTGGAGATGGGCTCCCGTGCCCCCATCCCCTAACCAGAGACTACCATGTGTCCCTGGATCCCCGGTGTGGCTTTCAGACCTTCAGACTCTCCAGGGCCCAGGTCTGCCCCACGGCGCTGTGGGGTCTGGTTTCCCCCTCTAGTCCCAGGGTGCCAGGAGGGCATGGCCCCTTCTGGGTCAGTGTGGGTCTCTGGCGTTGCCCTTCCCAGGGAAGCCTTGGCTTGGGGAGAGAATACACTTGTAAGGGAGCCCCAGGGACTGGATACCCGCCTCCGCACAGAGATTCATGCTTCTGTGGACCAGGTGAACCCCGTGGGCGGGTGGGGGAATGGCAGCATTCTTTGTCTCCCTCCCTTGGGCTGTGCCCGGTCCCGGATCACAGCCCTGGTCTGAGATGACGGTCTGAGGGCAGGGGGCCCTGTACTAGGAAGCTGGTCTCCAAGTGCGTGTGCACGGGTGCATGTGTGTGTGTGTGTGCGCCCTGTGTGTGACTCTGCCCTAACTTGGGAGGCTTGCTTTTACAGAGACATCACCTTGCTCTGAAATGATGGTCTGAGGGTGGAGGCATGGCCCTGCAGGGAGGCATGTGGGGGACCTGGAGTGGGCACAGGGAGAGAGAGAGATGGGAGGCAGGTGAGGATCTCTGCCCCCTGACTATACAGGCTTCGTGCTCTCAGCCAAGTCTGGGGGAGTGAGAGGGAGTGGGCCAGGCTACCCCAGGGAAGGAAGAAGGGACTTGGCGGGGCAGGAAGGGGCTCATGGAGGAAAATAGGGCCAGGGTGTTGGGATGAGCAGCCCCACTTGCCCCAGACTCCTGGCCCTTCTTCATTCCCTGGAACACAGAGCAGGTGGCAGCCTTCCTCGAATGTCCCGCCCCAGCCCCGCTGTCTGGGTCCCAGACGTGGCCTCGGTTTATGGGGCGATGTTCCCTCCCTGGCCAGCTTGGCGGCCACTTCAGACATGCTCGTGCCTGGATGCCCCCCGCCTCGAGGAGGATGGAGAACACAGTCTGCCTCCCCCTGCCCCAGCCACCCCCGCCCTGCTAATCCCGAGCGCACGGCAAGGCCAAGAATGCTTGCATACTCTGGCGGGCAGGCTAGCCACGAAGCCTGCTGGAGGGGCATGAATCACGGCCCCCGCCTGCCAAGTGCTCACTTGGGACGTGTTCGAGGCTGGCCGTGCCCAGAGTTGATGGGGAGAAGGGAGGGACGGAGAGCTGGCAGCTGGGATGGGCAGACAGAGCAATTTGCTGGGGAGAGATGTCTGCTGGACTCATCCCTGGGGGCTACACAGAAATTATGTTATAGAATTTTAGCAGCCTGGAATCAGAGGATTGACTTCTCGGAATTCCACCGTCTGAAATGCAAGACTCATGGAATGTCACATGGCAGCCCTCCATGCCAGGGCCTGTTGTGCAGGTGGGGAAGGGGAGGGTCTGAGAGAGCAGAGAGGTCCACTCCAGGTCACGGGGGGAGTCAGGGTTGGAGCTGGGGCCCCGGCTGTCTGCCCCTTACAGCCCCTCTCGGGCTTTATGCCCCCAGGCATGTCTATGTGCTCCTGGATGGTGGAGAGGGTAGCGACATCAGGGGCTTTGGTGGTGGAGAACCCCCTCTTTCATTTCCCCCACTTACTCTAGGCACCTAAGTCACCCCATGGAGACTCCTTCCTCCCACTTTGCAAGAGACTCCCGCCCAGCTGGCCCACTGCTCCCTTTGGTCCCCAACATGAAGGGGCCTGCGTGATGCTGGAGCCTTCTGTACCTGCTGGCGCACTGATCCAAACACCGTCCGCCGAGTGACGGAGGTCCTCTGGACACGGAGACCTCACCCCAGCGATTCCCCCTGCTCTCCCGGGGCGCCAAAGGCTTCCGAGCTGAGCGCGACACCACCCTCAAATTGCCCTTATCCTAAAACTAGGAAAGTTCCTCTTGGTGCTACATCGACCCACCCTCCTGCTCCCCGCAGCTCTATCCCTCTGTCCACAGTCAAGTTTCTCCCAAGAGTTGTCTGCACTTTCCGTTCCCCACTTCCTCACTGCCACTCCCTCTGGAACCCTGACCCTGGTGGCTTCTGTCCCCAGTCCCTCCAGTCCATCCATCCAGAGGGATGGATGCTGGAGCTTTTGTGGCCAACTACCACCGCTCCTCCCCATGCCCCTGGCCAGACCAGGTTAGCCTAACCCTCTTCTCTCACCGTCCTCTTCCTGGGCCAGCGGCCTGATACCAGACACTGGGGTGGGGGACTGGGTCGCCAGCCCAGCCCTCTCCAGGGCTCCAGACCAGCAGGCCGGAACCAGACTGACATGCCCAGGAGGGATGACCCATCAGTCCGCCCACTCAGCTGCCTGGGCTCCTCCAGGCCTGTTCCTCCCTGAGCCTCCACTTTTCAGTGAAGGGCCCCACTACCTGCCTGGTTCCTGGGCAGTGACTTCCCCGTGTCCCTCGCCCCCACCCTTGGTCCTGTTGGTTGACCAAGGCCGATCTATGTGCTCCCCCGACTTTATCCTCTCCCCCCGCCTTTGCCTTCACTCCAAGCTCATCCTCTCTGGCCTGGACTATCACAACGTCCCCATCACTGGTCTCTGCCCCTCCAAGGCCCTCCACGGGGATCCGGGGGAACCTCTTTGAGTGCAAACTTACAGCTGCCCCTCCCCAGCTCAGCACCCGTCAGGGGTCCCCTGCTGCAGGGCCCTCTGTGGCACACCCCTGACTGCCGCTCCAGCCCGGCCCCGCCCAGGACCCCCACCTCCCCACGCTCCTTCGGTTCTTCCTTCTAGTCTTTCACAGGTCTTCCCTCCTGCCTGGATTGCCGGTTCCCTTTCTCGTCTGGACAAACTGCCGGCCCGAGCCAGGCGTCCACCGTGGCTCGTGTGTGCTCCCGGCAGCACCCTGCCCTCACCACGCTCCATACCAGCACTGCCTCGTTGTGGCCTCCCACTGGAGTGCCGACTCCAAGAGCAGGGCTGTGGCCGATCCTTCTGGGTCTCTCCAAGGGCCTGGCGTCCAGGGAGCCATCAAAATGCACTTTGTGGACAAATGAGTGAAGGCAGGGTCCCAGCAAGACCTCAGTCCTCTCTCTGGGGTCCCTGCTGAGATGACGGGACCTGAGCCCCCCTGCATTCCCAGGCCTGGCCCCGGCAGGTCTGTGTTCTGAGAATCTTTGCCAGAGGCTGATGGCTGGTGGGTGTGGGAACTTACTCTCTGCTGGGACATCTAGCCCCATGGGAGAGGGGCAGAGAGGGGTGGTGCCTGGGAGCTAGCAGGGCTGGCAGCCAATGAGCAAAGGGATGGGTGGTAAGGCTTCCTGGGCCTTGTCTGGGCTGGCCCTTGACTCCAACTCTGGGGCGCCAGGGCCCTGGAGAGTAGAGTTGGGTGCGTAAGACCTATCTCCCCACCCTTCTTCAGCCCTGCTCTAGAGGCCCAGGCCCGAGAAACCAGGGGTGGAGAAGCCAGTGGAGAAATGGAGTTTGTACGACAACATTCAATATGTTTGCAATAAAGGGGAAATGGAAAAAATGTTAATTTAATTTTGACAGGGCCCTGGGGACAATGCTCATGGCTCTGAGCTCTCCAACGGCCACCCTGTCCAGCTCTGCTTGGGAAGACTCGGGGGAAGCAAAGGGAATGTGGGGTCGAAAGGTGAGATGGTCGGAACCCCTTGTCCCAGAATGTCCTCCTACTCCCTGTCACTGTGCCGGCTCCTCCCTCCATGAAGCAGCCTGCTTGGGGCTTCCAGAACCAAGCTGTCTTTTAGCCAAATGAGAGCTGCTCACTGGGGAAAGGGAAATCGGCTGCTCACCACATACATCCCCCAGAACAGGGCCTGGGGCTCTGAAAAAGACCCCAGGCTAGAAGGGGCCAGCTTCTGCCATAAGCTAGCAAAAGGTGTGCTAATGAGCAGAGATGCTGGGGCTCACTGCCCCCCAGGGATGCTCTGACAGCGCTACCCAATAGAATCTTCTACGGACGACAGGAATATTCTCGATCTACAATGTACAGTTCGGTAGCCCCTGGCCTCCTGCGGGCTACCAAGTACCAGAAATGTAGCAAGGCAACTGAAGAAATGATTTTCTGCTTTTATTCACCTTTCTTGAACTGTAGGGCAGTCTTGGGGAGGCTGGGCACTTATCCACTGACTGGGGGCTGTGCCTGGGGCGATCAAGTCCCCCGCATTTCTGAGTGGCACCCAGCAAGTTCTCTGGTGTCAGAGAGCCCCGAGGGAGAGAAGAAGAAAGGCCGAAGCCAGAGCCTGAGCCCTCTCCCATTCTGTCACTTGTCTTTTGTTTTTGTTGACTGTTTCCTTTGCTGTGAAAAAGCTTTTGATCGTGACAAAGTCCCAATAGTTCATTTGTGCCCTTGCTTCCCTTGCCTTTGGCGATGTTTCTAGGAAGAAGTTGCTGCGGCTGAGGTCGAAGAGGTTGCTGCCTGTGTTCTCCTCGAGGATTTTGATGGATTCCTGTCTCACATGGAGGTCCTTCATCCATTTTGAGCCTATTTTTGTGTATGGTGTAAGGAAATGGTCCAGTTTCATGCTTCTGCATGTGGCTGGCCGATTTTTCCAACACCATTTGTTGAAGAGACTGTCTTTTTTCCATTGGACATTCTTTCCTGCTTTGTCAAAGATTAGTTGACCATAGAGTTGAGGGTCCATTTCTGGGCTCTCTGTTCTGTTCCACTGATCAATGTGTCTGTTTTGTGCCAGTACCATACCGTCTTGATGATTACAGCTTTGTAATAGAGCTCGAAGTTTGGAATTGTGATGCCACCAACTTTGGCTTTCTTTTTCAACATTCCTCTGGCTATTCGGGGTCTTTTCTGGCTCCATATAAATTTTAGGATTATTTGTTCCATTTCTTTGAAAAAAATTGATGGTATTTTGATAGGGATTGCATTAAATGTGTAGATTGCTTTAGGTAGCATAGACATTTTCATAATATTTGTTCTTCCAATCCATGAACATGGAACATTTTTCCATTTCTTTGTGTCTTCCTCGATTTTGTTCATGAGTACTTTACAGTTTTCTGAGTACAGATTCTTTGCCTCTTTGGTTAGGTGTATTCCTAGGTATCTTATGGTTTTGGGTGCAATTGTAAATGGGATCGACTCCTTAATTTCTCTTTCTCCTGTCTTGCTGTTGGTGTATAGAAATGCAACTGATTTCTGGGCATTGATTTTATATCCCGACACTTTACTGAATTTCTGTATGAATTCTAGCAGATTTGGAGTGGAGTCTTTTGTTGTCTGATTGCTGAGGCTAGGACTTCAAGTACTATGTGGAATAGCAGTGGTGAGAGTGGACAGCCCTGCCATGTTCCTGACCTTAAGGGAAAAGCTCTCAGTTTTTCCTCATTGAGAATGACGTTCGCTGTGGGTTTTTCACAGATGGCTTTGATGATATGGAGGTATGTGCCCTCTATCCCTACACTGTGAAGATTTTTGATCAAGAAAGGATGATTTACTTTGTCAAATGCTTTTTCAGCATCTATTGAGAGTATCATATGGTTCTAGTTCTTTCTTTTATTAATGTATTGCATCACATTGATTGATTTGCAAATGTTGAATCAACCTTGCATCCCAGGAATAAATCCCACTTGGTCATGGTGAATAATCCTTTTAATGTACTGTTGGATCCTATTGGCTAGTATTTTGGTGAGAATTTTCACATCTCTGTTCATCAAGGATATTGGTCTGTAGTAGTTCTCTTTTTTGATGGAGTTTTTGTCTGATTTTGGGATGAAAGTAATGCTGGCCTCATAAAATAAGTTTCCATTTCTATTTTTTGGAACAGTTTCAGGAGAATAGGTATTAATTCTTTATTTTTTTTTCAAAGATTTTATTTATTTCTTTGACAGACAGAGATCACAAGCAGGCAGAGAGGCAGGCAGAGAGAGAGGAGAAAGCAGGCTCCCCATGAAGCAGAGAGCCCGATGTGGGGCTCGATCCCAGGACCCTGGGATCATGACCTGAGCTGAAGGCAGAGGCTTTAACCCACTGAGCCACCCAGGCGCCCCTAATTCTTCTTTAAATGTTTGGTAGAATTCCCCTGGGAAGCCATCTGGCCCTGGGCTCTTATTTTGGGGGAGATTTTTGATGACTGTTTCAATCTCCTTACTGGTTATGGGTCTATTCAGGTTTTCTATTTCTTCCTGGTTCAGTTTTGGTCATTTATATGTCTCTAGGAATGCATCAATTTCTTCCAGATTGTCAAATTTGCTGGCATATAGTTGCTCATAATATATTCTTATAATTGTTTGTATTTCTTTGGTGTTGGTTGTGATCTCTCCTCTTTCATTCATGATTTTATTAATTTGGGTCCTTTCTCTCTCTCTCTCTCTCTCTCTCTCTCTCTCTTTTTTTTTTTAAAGCCTGGCCAGGGCTTTATCAATCTTATGAATTCTTTCAAAGAACCAGCTCCTAGTTTCGTTGATTTGTTCCACTGTTCTTTGGGTTTCTATTTCATTGATTTCTGGTCTGATATTTATGATTTCTCTTCTCCTGCTTGGTTTAGGCTTTCTTTGCTGTTCTTTCTCCAGCTTCTTTAGGTGTAGG